>CAEFZX010015131.1:0-11465 GCA_903066825.1 Alfaro cultratus
TCACCTCCAAATGCAGCGATGTTATCGACCACCCATTGAAGTGCCAAACGTTGATCCAGTAGACCTTGATTTCCCTGGATGTTAGTGTTGTTAGGAAGAGCCAGAAAGCCAAATGGTCCCAGTCTAAAAATCATGACCACAAGAAAAACAAATACTGAAAGCATTCAACATATGTCAATGCTGTATTTAACATATTTTGCTGTCACTTTCACCTTGTGTTCAAACTGACCAATGTTATCATTTTTTTTAAGATAAAGCGATGCAAAGGAAACTTTATAGAAAGTATAGCCGTAACAAGAAAAATTATGACAAAATATGTAAAACGATTCAATTCAAATTGTAAAATGTGATTTGATGACTATAGTACTATTATGATATAGTCCACTGATACTCTATTTTTAATAAGCAGATTTTGGCAGTATAGTATATTCAGATAGATAAACATCAACTACCGTATATTCCGGACTATAGAGCTCACCTTACTGTAAGCCGCACCTACAAATTATTTGAAAATAAATAAATAACTAAATAAATATAAAAACTGGAAACGTACATATATAAGCAGCACTGGGCTATAAGCCGCTGGTATCTCCGCAGCTCTCGGTTTTCCAAGGACACAGAAGAGGGCAAGAGAGGGCAGCAGAGGGCAGCAGAGGGCAGCAGAGGGCAGCAGAGGGCAGCAGAGGGCAGCAGAGGGCAGCAGAGGGCAGCAGAGGGAGCGTCCTTAATAAATCTGCTATGAAGGACGCAGCGCTGCGTCTCCAACGCCGAAGCATGGACTTGTTCACGCCGAGGTTACATACAGCGGCTCTGTTTCCCTCCTGTACTTAATGCAACTTGATTACATTAAAAGCAGCATCTTTTTATTCGTGTTGTTTCCATGACGAGAGGTTATGAGTTTGAAGAAATTTCTCCGTCGTGCCTACTGCTAAGAATGTACTTTACTTAAATGAAAATTAGCACTTTCTCCTTTGATTTTCAGTTTTGACCTGCAATGACTCACTTCCTGCTAAAGAGCCCCCTGGTGGTTGAAGAAAAATCCACAGAAAAGCCGCATGGTTCAAAGCGTGGGGAAACAAGTAGCGGTTTATAGTCCGAAAAATACGGTAGTTCATCTTGTGAATTTTTAATGATTTCCCTTCTTCTGGCTGTAGGTTGTGAAAATGAACGTGTTTATATTAATGTTTCCAAGAAGAATATTGAACTGGCTCTCACAGAATTTGAGATAACCAGTTCAGTCAAACAGATGTATGAGATGCCTATTCAGACTTTGTAACACCGTTTCTCTAATCCTGGTCTTTTGTTCTCACTTTTAACTTCCATGTTCCAGATGACTCTCATGTCTGAACAAATGAGTCAGACAAGAGTTGTGGAAAACTTGATTCTGTTGACATAATATTTTTCTTTGAAACCAATGAAAACTTGATTAAATGTGTTTTTAATCAAGTTAAAAAATCAAGTTTGGCTGTTTTTGAGCAAAAACAGCCAAACATACAGAAAGCCATGTTGCAAGAACTGGGATTGGGTACACTCATGGTTTCAATTGAAATGATTTCTCACCTGTAATTCATAGTTACCACAACAACATTCTGAGATTTACTCAAGAAATGGCCTTGGTAGACATCCAGGGTGGATGTTCCTGACATAAAGGCACCTCCATATATCCAAACTAATACAGGAACACTATCTTCCGGTCTGGGTGTGGGTGTCTTGAAAAGAGGGGCCCAAACATTCAAGTACAGACAGTCCTCACTCACAGGGGTGTTTGGGTTCCACATCTCCGAACCTTCAAACCCTGCAAAAAAAAAAAAAAATCACATTGTTATTAGCAATAAAGTTTGATTACAGCCACAACAGCTGCAAGATTCACTTTGAGCCCAATGAATCCTTAGTCTTTATCACAAGCATTTCACAGATTAAATATGCTGAACTAGGTCTTAAATATTTCAATTTTAAGATTAAAGACTATTTATGACAAATATTGTGCAAAGTCATGGGTCATTCCATAATTTCGTGATTGTTTCCAAGCCAGGAACAAGGCATGAGGTTGAAGAGAACTTTTTACAAGTTTTCAGAGTTTCACATAATTCCTGTAGATTATCTGAATGTCTTTAAAAGCTTTTCATTGGACATTGGCTGCTTTTTCACTTATTTTCAGCCCCAATTTTTTTTGATTAGTGTTTAGCTGTCCATCGCTAAGTAGAAGGCTGATAAGTATAATGATAGCTTCATAAAGTTCTTTAGGATAATAATTTATTTTATAAGACAAGCACAAGTTCAGTAACCGTCCTCATAAACATGAGTATATTGTTTGTGTTTGTATTTATCTTGGTAAATATTGCATTATGGATAAGCGTGATTGTTAAATGTTGTATCCATATCTTACAAATTTATTAAATAAAGGTTTGACAACATTCATTTATACCAGATACATAGAAGCATACATTAGTGGAAAACCTCCCCACCAACAATAGACAAACAAAAAACAAGGAGAGTGACATGGCGATCTAAACTCCTCCATAATATGATAATCTGTACAAAAAAATGTGTTGCTATGCCAAAAAGCTTAATTAAAACTAAATGTAAATTTATAAATGCAGATTTTAATAAAGTATCAAATTGTTCTGTTTACGTAAATGATTTGTGTCTAAATTAAATATTATTTTGTACCAAAGTAAATATAATTTATATTATTATTCTATAACAACAATAATTTAATTTCTGTTGGGATGAATAACGTGCTTTTGAATAAAAAGTAATTTGCAGTGCTTTTCTTTTTAGATTAATTTTCCTACACTTGCTATAGACAATTAAGGTGTGCCTATGATGGGAGGATTACAAGCGTTGAAAGCTTTACCTCTCTTTTTGTTTTATGCTGATTCTTGTGGTAATTAGTTTCTGCTCAAAGTTTTCATGAAAAATGCCCCCATAAATAATGACTGAAAGAATAAAAAGTTAGACATACAGTGATATGTCCAATACTGCCTAACATAACAAACAAGTTGAGAGTAGGAATATTTCTACCTTTAGCTCACGCACAAGTGACAAAATTGTTGGCATCCCTCTGTCCATGACAGAAAACCCCTCGACAGTCATTTAAATAACTTGAAAATTACAATTACAATTAAAAAGATAATAATAAATAAACATCTATGGAAAATTAACCAATAAAGATCAAACATTGCTTTACAAATGAGGTTCAACTAAATAATTTTAAATAATGAACTAACTGTACAAAAATGATGGCACTTTAAGAAAGAAATGAAAAATGTTCGACCACATAGGGATATGTTCAATAAAAGTGTGTCTTCTAAGTAGTATTAAAGGTATCTTTAAGCTTGTAGTCAGTCAGTGATGCTCTTGCGATTACAGCTACACATAATTTATTTAGAAGTTTAAGGTACACAGGACTTTAGTAAACCTCTCTGGCTGTGGCCGCAGGTGGAAACTGATGACAAACTGAAGGGAAGGATAATATGAATGGTAACCAGAGTCCAGAACTCAACATCCAAAGAAATTGAAGGTAAACTTAAAGGTCAAGTTACGTCTGAGTCAGAACGCACCATCAGTCGATGTTTGAGCAAAGTGAAATTCATAGGAGACGACCAACCAGGAAAACAAAACATAAAAATATGAGACTGCGATGTAGGAGAAGGCATTTGTGAGTAAAATGTGCTGTCTAGTGTGAGGAAGTTTGGTCTCAGTTGCAAGTCATGGATCTTCCAATAAGATGAAAACCTAAATCACACAGCTGAAAACACCCAAGAATGGCTAAGAGCAAAACCCTGGACAATTGTGAACAGGCCTTCTGTGAGCCCTGCTCACCAAAACCTTTGAGCTACATCTGCCCAACTGGCAGACAGGGAAATGTCTCATGTAGGACATTTTTGAAACATGTTGGATAATTGACTTGCTTGCCTCAGATTTATATCTATTTAATTGAGGGTACTGTAGTGACCTCCAGTATCAGCATATTTTACACTGTACATTAAACATTAGATAAGAACTATATACATACAACAAATTGCAGCTGCTGCTGTTATGGTTAAACCTTAGTAGTGAACAGTGATATGCCCGATTTGTTGAAATAATAAAAAAAATATATATAATTTTTTATGCAAAACATTTTCTGTTAGGACAATCACTCTGTTTAGTCAACGATATGTACAAAACTACTTCAGATTAGGTCACTCCACTCTATCCCCCTGATGACAATGTCATGTATGTGTAATATTTTTAATGCATCCTACTATAGGACAGACTACCTAGTCCAGTGTTTACAAAGAGATCAAGCAGTTCCTATAGAGGGACTATTTGTTTGTTAACACAGCGGATGCTCGCTCAGCTTGACTGGGGCAAGGGTCGCCCGGCCTTTAAACGCTCACTGGTTGCCATGGTTACCCGCATTTATCTTGCTGTTATAAAATTAGCCAGCATTTTTTCAGTGCACTACGACTCTTTATCATAGTGTGACAAAATGAATTATGCTACAAATTGACGTTAGTGAATGAGATGTGTTCTAATGACCCATAAGCGTTAAATTTAGGTGAATCGATAAATGACGAGAAAAAATGGCCCAAATGATGGACATTAACCAATACCAATATTAAATCAATTTGTTCACTGTAAGATCATCAGCAATCATATCTTGAGTCCCTCCAAATAAGGTAAACATATAGGTAGTCAGCAATATCGAACCAGAATAGGGATTTCCTAAAATGCAAGTTTTAATTTGAAAAAAAAAAATATATATATATGCAAAGGAAAAATAAAATACAATAATTTATTCCTAGTTTGGTCACATTTAGAGGGAAAACAAGAATGTAGCAGCATTCATCAAGGCAGGTGACAAACTAAGTCATCAGAAATTAAAAATGCAGTGGGTTGAACTGCTGGATTCAACCTGGGGATTGTAAATTATTTTATTAGCCTATTGTAGTCTCTCTTTTTTTAGCCTGATCAATGAGAAAGTAACTATTGAAATAAATCACTGTTCTTTATGTAACTTTGACATGGGCAGTCTCAGTACAGTGCTGAGCCCTGAAACCAGACTGAAAGATGTCAAAGCGGTTTCTTGTCATTAGGAAACTATTTAACTGTTTAAACACGACTTTTTCAATAGTTTTGCAGAAGAATGGGACGTTGGAGATTTAAGTTAAAGGTATCACCATTTTTGTCCAGGTCTTTTTCATTAGTTGTTGCTTGAAATGATTAAGTTGAGCCACAATTCCAAAACAATGTCTGATTTGCTTTGGTTAATTTTTCGTAAACCTCTAGTTAATTTTACTTTTGTCCATTTCAAGTTATTTTAGTGACTATTGTGGGATCTTTGGTAATTAACAGAAAGGTACCAACAATTTTGTCCATTAATTCAACATTTATCTTCCAATGTCCAGTGTTATAGCCAACAGTTTTGAATTATGGGTTTAAAGGACTTTTAAAGGGTCAGTTGATGTTTGTGGTTTAAAGAAAGGCATTAACATTTAGGTCATTGCATTTTTCCTCAATCAGGAATTTCTGGTCATTTCAGTTTTTCTACCTCAGTTTTACAAACACCCTCCACATCCACCTTGCAACAACAGCAGATCATCTTTTAGTTGTCTTTTAATTTTGTTTTATTCTCTTATATTTAGTTAATGCAAAGGACAGAACTTCCATCATATTAAGACAAGTTTTTTAATGATAAACAATATCTAGGTGAATTAAACTTATTTTGAAATATCCTGATTTATGTAGCATTGAATGATACCTGGAAACTTGTCATCTCGCAACTGGTAGCAGGAATTTGGTAAAGTTTGGGCATCTTTCACATCGTCCCATTTATCCATTGGCTCTGGAGGACGGAATCTTCGATATTGAGTCGGCGGCTTTGCATATGGAATTCCACGAAATGCTTGAATTTGACCATCTAGCACATTAAAAACATTCCCTCGAACTTTTCCATATTTGGTGGTGATTACAGGTTCATTTTCATTGGCAAATGATGCAGTCAGGATGAGAAGCAGCAGAAGCAAAGGCTGAAAGTCTTCCATGGGAAATCTAAGGACAAAGTAAAGGAACAAATACCCATTATTATTCATTCAAGAACTAACTTTTAATAAACAATGATTCAGCTATATTTACTTCTTTCATTGTCTGATTTCATGGGATCTTATTTTGTGCGCTGTTTAAATATCCATATTTCTCTATATCTAGTTGTTTCTATTTATTTATTTATTTATTTATTTATATTTTATATATTCTTTCTGGCACATTAAGTCTATGTGAAATTTGTCCAAAAAATAAATTTGACTCACAACATACCTATTCACTTTAAATAGAAACGAATAGAGTTAGAGTATATTATGCTTTGAATCGCTTGTGAAAAAAAAAAAAAAAAAAAAAACATTACCAAGCACTGTCAGGTGAAATCACTCAATCAGGTTTATTCATATATTGTGCACAATACAGAGAGCTTGTAGGACATTCAATAATGAAGGATTTCTGGGTGAAAAGCTCTCCCAGGTAGAGACACCACATGAGTTTTATACCAAACTAAGGAATCCAAAACATGGGCGAGACAGTCCCTGGCAGCTGCAGGAAAACAACTTCCAACCTTGTGTGTGTAGCTCAAACAGGTTGAGCGTTCACAAGCATTTCATATAACACGATCAGCAGATGTTAACTTAGAATAATTTTCCTCCACACGTCGATTCTGGAACACACCGCACACTTCTGTCTATGTCTCTTATTTTTGAGTAAAGCTAACATAATCCTATCGTTTCAAATCAAGTAGATCACTTTCATAGTCTCCGTGCTCTGTGCAAGGTGGTCAGAGGCTGAATGCGGTGAGTGACGTGAGCGCTGCTTGTGACAGGCGCACAACTGACAAAAAAAACCCTGATCAAGCTGAGTGTGTTGCTATTTCTGCATCGTCTATATCCTTCAAATATCGGTGAACTCCGAGTGCGTGACAGTTCAGGTTACTGGATGTGCACAAGCTCTTGGGAAGGGAGGGGAGAATGTAAGAGAGCGGGACTCTGCGCACAGATGTTCAGACGCATGCAGTAATTACTATAAAGGCAAGCAACTTAGAAAAGGAAACACACACACACAAATATATTATTATATATAGATATCTATATATAAACGTGGACTGTACATATACAGTCCAAGTTTGCCATACATACATACACAAAGTTTTAGTCATGTCTTACCTTGTTAGTCAGTTAAGAGTGTATTTGCGTGGACTGAGTCGCGGCACAGCCTTAGTGAGATGAGGAAGGCGTTTACATCCTTAGCCTAGGGCCGACCCTGCTGTCCCACCCATAATATGACTACAACAGCTGCAGCCAACACACAGTCACCACAGCAAAGAGCAACTATTAATAGAAGCATTTTTGGTCACTACGTAATCTTAAACAATAATAACAATAAAAAATTTTAAAAAAAGTAAATGATAAAAATCGAATCATTTCTGTTTACTTTATAGTGCTGATTTACAACTGATGTCATCTACTTTATGGGACAAACACACCCAATTCATCCTCACAAATACACAAATGAATCCGATAAAACAGAAGCAAATTATAGCACAAATTACAACTAGTCCTATAAAAATCATTCTAACTGAATATAAAGGTGTGTGCAAAATTCACATTTTGCAAGTTCCACTTCCATTCTTCCATTCTCAACTGTTTCTAAAAACAACCCAAAGCCCTTAAAAACAACAACAACAACACAAAAAAGAAAACACCCAGGCTTAAGTGTTTTGCTGCTTGAAAATCTTCTTCTAAAATCTACAGATAGTTGCAATTAAGGAAAACTACGCCATTTCCTAGCAACCCCAGCCTAGCCCATTTTCTCACGAGGCAACCCAAGGAGAACTCCAGCACCTTTAAGCCTAGACCACAAGGCGAGGATTTTTGGTCCCGATTTTCCCTTTCCGTTGACATTTTGGATTGTGTGGTGTCCCCCTACCGCGAAGAGAAAGCAGCTTTTTGACAGGTAAGCCAATCAGAAAGCACGGTGAGGAATAATAGGCATTGTGCAAATATGGCCAACTACTAACTACTATAGAATGCTGACTTTTACAAATGTTTGAATAATGTAAGTAACCATAAGTAAATACCTTCAAGTAGGCTTGAAGGTATTTACAAGCTGCATTTGTTTTTGTTTAATTGACAAACATTAAGCATTAAGCTAATTGGATAATTTAGTATTAACTATTTGACAAGTTCAACTCCAGATTAATCCAGGTCATTCATATCCAAGGCTCACGGTTAGAGTTATTATCTAACGAGACAAAATAAATACATTTAGCCAGCAGTTGCTATTGCCGTCCTCTACAATTTATATCTCACTTCACAGCACAGGGCTTTCTCCCATTGACTTGGATTTCACCAGTAGAATTTCTACTGGAACAATCAGCAAACACAGGGAGAAATTGAGAACAATGACATATTTTTTCTTCAATGTTTAAGAATTTTGGTATGCCTTTCGTCTTAGCAATGACAGCAGAAAAAGGAAACGAAGCCGTTCAGTCCATGTTTGCCATGCATCCAAATATTGGATTAATGAAATGGAATGACATAATGCTTTTTAAAGCTCAGAGTTAAAAAGCTCTGAGTGATTCTGTAGATTTTTTTTGTTTTCTTTTTGTGAAGCAGCTTTGAGAGGGTTCTCAAATATTCTTTATATTAAATCAATCATTCCCATTAATGCACAAACTCTCAAACTGATTATAGCAATCTTCTGGACTGTAGCCACAACTGCCCCAGGGCAGTCTGAGAGAAGAGAGCCTGCCATTTTGAGCCATCGGCCGTTTTTGGAATCAACATTAACAGTTCATGGCTTCTCTCTTTGCAATGGAAGATAGTTGTTTACAGTGCAGGCAATTTCTTGTAAGTGTCTTAGCATCGAACTGGTGCATTACATACATCACAAACGTTAGTGATTGGATAAAGTTTAAAACTTCAGTGGAGTCTACGCCTCACAGAAGCAATCGATTCTCAATAGCTGAGAGCTCAGATCCTCTCTATGAAGCAAATAGGTTAAAACCAGGGGCTGGTTTTTACAAGGCTAAGCCAGCGAAGACATAACAATTAGTTACATCTTGAGGTGGTTGTTTTATGAAATTATACAAGCAATCTGAGAATGAACATAATTATGCAGACACAATATGTAGCAGTTTGGGAGGTACTCTGCACTCATGATCAATGATGAAAAGTTATCTAATTAGGAAGGCTTTTGTTATTAAGCTATTGTTAATTTCAAACTTTTTGCTTATAGCAGGGGAAAAAATTAATAATGAGTCTGAGTTTTAAGTACATATCAAATTCGTGGGGATATCTATGAGAAATATGTTTTATTAACAAAGATGTCATTGTGTAATTCGCTGAAGAGGAAAAAATCATAAGTAAGGAGGATGACATGAATTCACTGCTGTTTTTTGTTTTTTGCATTTATTCCTTTTTCTGAGGATATGGATGGTAAAGTAGCTATATTTTGTATCTGTCTTGATCTCTTGTCTTGAAAGCTAGCCTGTTCTGGAGCATCTGAACATACACTGGTGACAGATCCAGGTTAGATGTGAACCAGAATTGTGATACTGAAAACCTCAAACTATCAATCAATAATGCACTTATTTAGTCGAACAATTCAAATCCCAAACAATTGTTCTCAATCCACACAGACATACGCAGAATGCTTGCTTGTCTGCATCAGTACAAATTGGCTTGAAAAGCCACTGATCCCTCCTGATAGTACAGGTCCCTGGAGTGATTCTGTAGATTTTTTTTGTTTCCTTTTTGTGAAGTAGCTTTCATCTTGGGTGAGCCAACTCCCCAGGTCACGCCAGCACGTCAGATCCCAATCAGCTCCACTTCTCTCCACCAGTTTACAGATTTTCTATGAAAGTTACAAAATTTGAACTAAACTCCAGTTGCTTTCTGCAAAAGCTGCATTTTATTAGGGGCCTTTTAGAACAAAAACTATGTTTTGTCTCTCACACTCTACTAAATATTCATACACACACACATGCACACGCACACACACAAAGTACTAAAATTACGCATATACACTATTAAAATATCATACACGCATGCAATTTTTCTCTCACATTCATACACAAAATACTAAAATTGCGCATTTACACTCCAAATAATGCGCCGCCTCTTCCGTGTCAACTCTCACACATGCAAAAACTGGGTCTCTCACACAGACAAATACAAATCTCTCACACAGAAAAATTCAAGTCTCACCCCCATTCATCCATTCAGCCTAGTGTTAGTTCACACACACACACCTACATTTTCGACCTATCATTCAGAATAGTATATCTGTATGCTTTGTGTGTATGCGTGTGTGTGATATTTTAGTAGTGTACATGCGCAATTTTAGTCTTGTGTGTGCGAGAGAGAAAAATAAATGCATGTGCGTGCAATATTTTATTAGTTTATAAGTGCAATATTAGTTTTTTTATGTGTGCGTGTGAGAAAAAATATTGTATGCACGTGTAATATTTTAATAGTGAATATGCACAATTTTAGTATTTTGTGTATGCGTGTGAGAGAAAAATTGTCTGTCACATTTTAAAGGTATATATGTGCAATTTTTATATTTTGTGTGTGTGTATGAGTCTTTAGTAGTGTGTGAGCGACAAAACATAGTTTTGTCCTAAACGGCCCTTTATAGTATTAAATTTTGGTTACTTTCAAACCACTAAATTTAACCGAATCACAAACTGTCATGAGAAGAGATTCCAAACCCACTTTCCTGAAGTATTCACCTGCATCTACTGCCCTACTCTCCTCATGTTTCAAACACTTGTATCACATTCCTAAATAAAATACACAATTTTTATTGTAGAAGGGTGACAAGTGCTTCTCAGAAAGCCACACTAAACCTCACAGACAAAAACACCTGATTTATATGATGGCCTGGCTCAATTACACTAAGCATTGAAACAGCTTATTGAAACCTTTCAACCAAGAGATTGAATAAGAAACACCTTTATTTGTACAAGATTAAAAAACAGTTATTAAAGCCAAGACACACTTACAAAGCAATATAAAAGATAATATTGTCAAAAGTGTTCTATCAAAAGGCAAAATTGATGAAAAGAACTTGCGATTTTGATTTTAGCTTGAATGAGAGATGAATGAAACATGCTACTGTATTGCAAAGTTAGCTTGCATTATGTTTAAAACATGCTTTAGTTGCTGCTTTATTTTATTTTAATCTGGGATAGAAAAAAAACCCAAACAGTGGTTTCTAAATCCTTATTGCTTATTTGAAATTTTTATCACATATTGTGAAAAAAATCCTTTGAAGTAGAGTCAAGGGTGCCTCAAACAGATAATTTTTTGCATTGCAATGGAGACAAACATAAGAACGACCTCGAGAAAATAATTTCTCTCCAACTTTAATCACCGTGCCTCTTAAACAGTCAATAAGTCATTGTTCTACGACATAGAACTTTCTTG
>CAEFZX010015135.1:0-18274 GCA_903066825.1 Alfaro cultratus
TTCATAAGATTCAATGGTGCAAAACGCTAATTCTTGCAATTTTTTGACTGGTCTTAAGATTTTGATCAGGAGTGTATGTATATGTAACCTTTATTTAATTGGGTGTGTGTCATTGAGATTAAAAATCTCTTTTTTACAAAAGTCTGTCATTCATTAATCAAAACTACACTTTTTTCAATATGCTAGAATAAATTGAGACATAGGAAACCACGTGACGTCAGTTTTACCTAAGTAAACCTCCAGAGCACTTTCACAGCCTGGCTTCGTGGTTCAGAGGTGTTGATTTAAACCTCTTGCTGTTTTCAGAAATCACACAAAGATGGCCTGAAGGCGTTTTTATCTCGCCTTCAGTAGTGATCATGCAACAGTTGTTTTGATGAGAGTTGCCTCTGTGTGTTGTCACCACGGCTTGGTGCTGTAATTTGCAGACTGTTTGCAACTCTGAGGGAAAAGGTTGTTCCACATCCTGTCTGGTTGTGTGCTAAACCACGAGGTTACCATAAAATACTTTTGTCTGTATGCTTTCAGTGCTGCACAGTCACTAGAAAACCTATTGAATTGTAGAGTCATATAATGTCCTCTCTGTGATCATGCCTTTGGATTTGGGGTCTAAAACTTCCAAATTGTACTCAGCATTTGGACTAAAGTGGTGGACTAAGAACACAGCCTTGAGGTACACCAGCGCTGAGACTTATGGAGGAGAATTTGTGACTTAAATTAAAACATTAGGGATTTATTTCACTAATAAATTGTTCTAATTTCTGTTAATCTTCATGGCATAATGGACGAACATTTTTGTGACGATGTGCTGAAGGTGAAATGTTGGAAAGGGCAGGAGTTTCTTAAAGATACAGAGGCCCAATTTCAAGGCATCAGATGCTAAGTCAGTTTAATAAGTCATGTTTAATATAAACAGCATTTTTACAACAATAATTACTTGATTGTGGTATAAAATGGCACAGTGTGACTGGAAATTACATAATACGGCTACTTTAATGAACTAAATTGGTGGACCAGGGACACAGCCTTAATTTTCTCATTTAATTCACCAAGGCTAAGAATTATTGTGTCTTTAATGGAAACTTTGGGGATTAATTTTACCAATAAATTGTCCTTTTCTGAGCAGCTGATGCTTTTTATTTTACAAAAATGCTTTCATTCAAGTTAAATCTTTCTGCAAATAAATAGAGTTGTATTATGGGTATGTGATGATTTCTGCTTTTAAAACAGGAAAAACCTTGATAAGATGCTGTTTATTGGTAGTAATATTGACCTTTTGACTTCAATTTGAGTCTGTTGCCTATTTACACAGATTAGACAATAATGTGTGACTTTGTATCCATCCCTCCGTCCGACCGTCCGTCCGTCCGTCCTTCTTTCGTTCCTTCTTTCTTTCTTTCTTTCTTTCTTTCTTTCTTTCTTTCTTTCTTTCTTTCTTTCTTTCTTTCTTTCTTTCTTTCTTTTTCCTTTTATCACTTCAGCTAAACTTTGACTGAACCATTTCCTGGGGAAGCCCTGTGATGCACCTACTGGCAGCTAAGCCTTAACCACAAATAACAACACCACCACTACTGGTGCTTTAAACACCAGTCCACTGTTATCGCGACAGGAAGTTCCCTGTGGACGGTTTTATCTTTTAAAACTGCATCTGTGGCGATAGCAGAGAATGTGTCCTCTATCTGATGACCCCGTTCTCTTCATGGACGCATCAGACACTCTGACATTGATTTATGGACCAAGTTCACAGTCTGTAAATTATTGAATGGAGTAGTATTTGGCAAGTAGCAGCATGCAGCAGAAGGCAGAGATGGCTATGCTAATTTCAACGCCACCTGTTCAGCCAGCATTGATCTACTGACACACTATTGCCAGCAAAAACTGTTTGTTTCTTCCATAGGATAAATTAAAAATAAAAAAATTCACTGAAAATGGAAGATTCTGTTTAATTTATTTATTTTAAACAGTTTTTTAGACAAGAAAACAAGCAGTCTTGCGCAAATGTAATCAAGAACCAAGATGATTCAACTTTGAGTCCACCGTTATGTCCTTTCAGTTTGGGTGTTGTCATAACAAAATGTCGCAGTTAGGGATGCAAACAACTACTCAATATACTATTAATGGTTTAATAGATTAAAATTAGTTGCAAAGTTAGTGTAGCATTTGGTTCGGACCCATAAACTGATATGGACCCGATGTCTTTCTTTTTTTTTTTCACCCCAACGCCATTAGAAAGAAAACATCGTCACAGTTCTGTAAATGGTGACAAATACAGAAATATCATTTAATTTTTAGGCAGAATTGGTTCAGACCTGGACCGGATCAGAGTCCAAACCTTTTTTCAGATGTCAGACCGGTTCATGATCCCAACCCGACCCGGAGCTGGAGCGTGTGTGTAAACCTTTGGGTGACTGTTCTGATCTGGATCCTTAGATTTGGTCCAGATCTCAGTGCTGCAGGTTTTATCTGTACCTCTGTCTGCATATAAACACAGAGTGATGTCAGTCACGGATTGTCAGAGTTGTGTGCAGCCTGTGTAAATGTCTGGCGGGACCAGCGGACGGGCAGAGCAGGGCCGTAAAGTGGGGGGTCAATGGGCCCCCCTGTTTCGGCACTAGAAACTGACCAAAAATACTAGATTTTGTGTTTTGCTGTGCAGTTTGAGTGTTTCCTCATGGTGTGTGTTGTTTTTCCTTCGTCAGGAAGCCATCGATGCCTTCAAAGAGGCTTTGAAGTTGAAGTCTGACTTCATAGATGCGTATAAAAGCCTCGGACAGGCTTACAGGTCTCCTTTTTTTCTTTTAAAGAAACTCATTCCACTTTTCCACCTTGCTATGATGAAAACCAGCGTTGTTCTCCTTTTCTCCTCTCCCTGCAGAGAACTGGGGGATTTTGAATCGGCGATGGAGAGTTTCCAGAAGGCCCTCATGCTGAACCAGAACCACATCCAGTCTCTGCAGCTCCGAGGCATGATGTTGTACCACCACGGCTCTCTGCAGGAGGCCATCGGGAACTTCAAGGTGCAGAAACACTCACCGCTTTACGCCCCACCACGGTCAGCAGAGTGAACCTAACTTTGTGTTTGTTTTCCCACAGAGATGCCTCCATTTGGAGCCCTACAACGAGGTGTGTCAGTACATGAAGGGGTTGAGTCACGTGGCCATGGGTCAGTTTTATGAGGGCATCAAAGCCCAGACTAAAGTCATGCTGAACGACCCCCTGCTGGGACAAAAGGCCAGCTCCGAATACCTCAAAGTGAAATACCTCCGAGGTGAGTGGGCCTGCGCTTTCACACACACACTGAAGTAAAAACAGTGACTGTTTGTAACACCAACACTTCTGAGGGTCAGAGTTGGATAAGTTGGGAATTTCTCAGTATAAACTGCAAGACTGGAGTAAAGGAAGGCAGATCAACCTAAAAACCGAGATTTCAGTTCAGGTAAAGTGAACCCTGGTGCGGTTTGAAAGCATATGTGAACCCCAAGTGGACTGGATACCGCTCCAAAAGCAGGAAGTGAACTATAGCACAGTGCATTCTGGGTAAACACAACCAAAACAAATGTGTTAGCTTAAGACTACAGGGAGAAATGGCTTGTGGTTTATTACCAAAGACAAAAAAGAAATCTTACAGCCACCAAAATCCGACTCTCTCTTCTTCAGAGGTTTTGTGTCGTTTCCTTCAGTAGTTCTTGGTGCAGCGCCGCCACTGGTGAGGAGGGGAACATAACTTTCCAATTAGTTTGGTTTGTTTGACAGTCATGAAATGTAACAAATGTTCCAATTCTGGTCCCCAATCGAGTCTACCGCCAGACTGTCAGGTGTGGAAACACCCTAAAGGACCCATACCTTAACTGTTGACAAATGTAAAATAAATGTAGTGGAAAGTTGGAATGGGCATTCATTGCATCGTTTATCATGAAAACTGTATCCGTACAGCAATCAGAGTCATTGTCCTGCTGCCAAAAAGGCTAACAGAAGCTATGTTTTCTTCCAGTTGGCACTTGAATTTTGAGCAAATTTTCAAAACGTTGCAAAATTACACAGGACTGTAATAAATAAGAAGCAGATGTTGCAAAATACCATGGAATTAGCATTTCAGAAAAATTTAGTCCTTCCCTCCAAACTGGAGGTTTGGACTTTGAAATTTTAGTGGGTGGGAGTAACTTATTCTGCAGATGTGTTTCCACTTTAGCTGATTGACTCTTTTTCAAAACATTCTCTCTTATTATTCTGATGTTTAACAGACTTAGTCATTCTAACTGATCTAAAACAGTTAAAGTTTCATCTAGATTTAAATCCAACAGTGAGAAATGTAAAGTTATATCTGGTCTTAACTGCAGTTTATTGAGCTGTTTTTGTTTTTTTTTTCTCCTCCAGAGTATTCCCGTTACCTGCATTCACACCTGGATATCCCTGTAGCGGAGTACAACGTGGACCAGGACTTACCGGGAAATTTTAAGAACCACTGGGCCAAAAACCTGCCGTTTTTAATAGAGGAGTATGAGGAACAACCCGGCCTGCAGCCACATATAAAGTAGGTGTGACGCAGTAGCAGATACAACTGCAATTAACAACTATTTTAGTAATCGATTATTTCTGATTATTAATTGATTAAAACATATTTGGAACATTCTGCAGATTTTTTATTTAACCACTTAAGTTTTTTATGCAATATTAGAAACACATTAAAAGAGGAAAATGAACAAATAATTCAGTTCCTTTTGAAATGAGAGAATAAACATTTTGTTGCCTAAAATGCAATCGCATTGCATTCAATTAGTGAATTTGAACCAGGTGAAGCTAAAACTGTACGAGTTATTTTTTAAAATTGTTTTGTTTAAATTAAATGTAGTTTAAATATTGGTTACCTGGTCTAGGTTATTTCTAATCTATTTTATTAGTTGCCATTTAAGGAACTCTCCAATATTTGTCTTGAAAATTGGAAAAATAACAAGAATCCTCTTCTTTGTTAACATTGTGAGCACAAAGAATTTGAGTTTGGTTCCAATCCCTCTCAGTGTACAGACATTAATTATAATTACATGAAGTTCAGAAATAAAGTGGTTAATAATAGGAACAGTATGTACATGTGCATGCTCCAAATTGGATAAAGAACTTCAGAAATCCTGATTAAAGTTGATTAGGATCATTTTGAACCGTACTACAACATGCTGATGGTTTTAATCCACCATAATTTTCTCAAGTTATTTCAGGCTCATATTAATCAACTGAAGCTTGACATTTATTAGACTTCCCGAAAACCTCATTTTAAACATCATGAAGCGACTTCATCCGTCGTGTTTTTGATCCTCAGAGACGTTCTGCCTCAGAACTTCGACAGCTACAGCACCGAAGTCCAGAAGCTGATCTGCACAGCCGACCATCTGGGCGCGCTGATGCAGTACGACACGCCTGGGTTCCTACCAAACAAAAGAATTCACAGAGGTACCGACGATTCCGCCCTAAAGTCACAGATCAAGCATTAGAAAAGCGATAAAATAAGAAGCGTTTCTTTTCGTTTTGTTTTCAAAGCGATGGGGTTAGCAACGCTGGAGGTGATGCAGGCGATGCACCGGACCTGGAGCAGCTCCAAAGTGCGAGTTAACGGAAAGACCCGGCAAATGCAGTGGAGAGACATGTTTGACATAGCTGTCAAATGGAGGAGGTCAGAAAAAAACCCTCATTCACCTGATGGGCTTGTCTGATATTTTTGGGAAACTAAGAGAGAAAACATTCTCATTTCTTAATGCTTAGACTATAGTAAATGCTGTAGAAAATATGTAAATTATTTAAGTAGTGCACTTATGTGTTCTGTGCAAAAGACAAAAAGATAAAACTTAAGAGATGGAAGGAATAAATAACCATTTTATTGATAAATTAACATCAACTTCTATTCTGTTGCTCCTCCAATTGTTTGAGTAACTGCAAGACTTTTGCAATAATCTGCATGAGAAGTAATTCTTTTTACTTTTTCAAATTCTTCTATGCTAGGAATTTTGATTTTTATGAGTTACAAAGTCAAACTTTTTTGACTTTTGAAACTCCGAAATGTATAATTTTTTTCTTGAAAATTTCTGAGATTGATCTCAGAATTTGAATTCTTGAACATTTTTGACGTTTATAGATCAGAAACTTTCTTTTTTTCCTAGAAAATTTGTGAGATTATTTTCAAAATGTGATTTTTTTTTTCTTGGAAGTTTTTGACTTTTGGGGCTCAGAAATTGTATTTTTTCTAGAAAATTTCTGAGTTTATTCTCAAAATCTCTGAGTTTTTTTTGCAGAAATGTACTACTTTTTTATCTATAATGGCCCTAATTTGCCGTCTTAGAATTTAAGCTTTTTTTGCACTTTTACTGATACTTAAAATATATTTACCTAAAAGATGTTACCATTGATTTACCCTCATCCTGCCATATTGCTTTAACAGCTTGTTCCCCAGGAGCAAGCTCTTAAAGCAAATAACGCCACATTAGTAAATAAATCTCTTATGATTGTGCTGCTTAGCAAGTAGAAATAATTTTGGTGATTCTAACTGACCTAAAACCAGAGAATTTTGTCCTGATTTAACCTTAAACAGTGAGGCAAAAAAGGTGAATGTGTCTTTTTTTGGTGTATGTAAACTTCAGGTTTCAACTGGATGGTTTTATTTTTGTATATCACAGAAATCTTGCTTTTTACTCTGACGTATTCCTGAGTCAGTGAACTAATCAGGCTTTTCCTGTTCCTGCAGGATCGCAGATCCGGACCAGCCGGTTCTGTGGTTGGATCAGATGCCAGCCAGGAGCCTCAGTCGAGGCTTCAACAATCACATCAATCTCATCAGGTCGCAACGTGGTCAAATTTCACCTTCACAGAAACTTTAAAGTCCTTTAATCTGAAGTTTTCTCTGTTTCCTTTCTCCTCAGGGGTCAGATTATAAATATTAGATACCTGGCCTACTTTGACAACATCCTAGAGTTTATTAAAGACAGAATATTAGTGTACCACGGGTAAATTACACCAAACGTCCTTTCAGTTTTGTTCACAAACTATTTGTATGTAAGACCATTGTAGAAAAAAGGAGTAAATTCCTGCCAAAAGTTCAGAAATTTTTAAATTGTCAAAAATTTCTAGAAAAATCTGAGATTTCTGAGCTCCAAAAGTACCAAAGTTCTGAGAGAAAAAAAAAACTTTGAAATTTTTA
Organism: Alfaro cultratus; assembly: GCA_903066825.1. NCBI lineage: Eukaryota > Metazoa > Chordata > Actinopteri > Cyprinodontiformes > Poeciliidae > Alfaro > Alfaro cultratus. The sequence continues at coordinate 7,181 of CAEFZX010015135.1, forward strand.
GTTTAATCTCAGGAATTTTCCAGAAAAAAACAGAAATTTGAAAATTTTAAATGTTGGGGAAAAAATTATGCCAATAAGCAAAATTCTGGACTTTTGAAACTCAGAAGGTATCCAGAAGCCAAACATTTTTGATTTTTAAAAGTCAGAAATTTCCTAATTTGTTTTCTAGAAAATTGTCAATTTTTCGAGCTCAGAAATTTCTAAGTTTTTTTTTTTTATAAATAAAAATATTCTCTTAATTTCTGAGTTTCTTTGAGCAAAGTTTTGACTTTTTAAGCTCAGAAATTTCCATGTTTTTTGTAGAAAATTTATGAGATTAATCTCAAAATTTGGCAGAAACTGACTTTTTTTTCTACCTACAATGGCCTTATTTGCAATTATAACAGACAATTCCTTCTTTTTATTAAGAAGTGACTTTTCTCCACCTTCATCAGGGCGTACAACCCAAGAGGCCTCCTGGAGGTCCGCCAAGCACTTGAAAATGTTAATAAAGTAGAAGATCTGCTGCCAATAATGAAGGTAAGAAGGAATCATTCGATTAATGTTTTATTAGATTAAAATTAGTTCCAATCGATTAACTAAAAACGTCCACTTAGACACGCTTTTAGTGTTGTAGTTTGGCCGCCATCCAGCAGAGGGCGCCGCTAGTCATAATGAAGCACAGACTTCATAGACAGAAACAAAGATGGCGTATCTATAGCAGAACGGAAAAGAGAAACAGTCCAAACAGAGTCCGGTTAGGGGTTAAAAATCGCCTTATGCGGTTCTTTTTAGAAATATAAACACTCAGTAAGCTCTTTGAGTTATAAAAAAACTAACGATTTGCTATGAAAGGGAGGATAATACGACAGAAAAGCGACCGTCATGGAGAATAATTGAAACATAACGGGAAAAAAAACATGGCGCCAATATGCACGGTTGATTTTGAGGGCTGTTGTGAGGAGAATCATTTATTAGAGTGAAGTTTTAACATTTCTTCAAGAGCAACAGACGGTATTACTGTATGAATATCTCTCCGTTTATTGGAAATCAAGTGTTTCACATATTTTTTGTTTAAAAATATGAGAACTACAAGTTTTAGTTTAGTCAGTATATAATACAGCTCACACAAAATGTTAAATGTAATAATTTTTACATTTTAATTCAGCATATTATGAAAAGACAGTCAGCTCTGGTGTTTTTAAGAAAATGGCTGCTTATCAAAAAATTTTTACTCGATCGATAAGATCAATGAACTTTAGATTAATCGATAATTTGCATCAGTAGGCAGACAGTTGATGGTGAAATTTGATTTTAATGTGACTGTTTGAGCAGTGAAGTTACAGGACTGTTGGTTGTGTGTTTATTTCTTGAAGCAGTTTAACAGTAAAACCAGAGATGGATTCACTGTGAACTCCAAGGTGCCGAGTGTGAAGGATCCTGGGAAGGAGTATGACGGCTTCACCATCACCATCACCGGAGACAGGTAACACCTGATGGAGCCGGACGGTCTCCAGGCCTTAAAACACATTTTTTTGTCCAGTGAGATTTTGTATTTGCTTCATTTCTTCACAGCAGAATGAACAAACCCAACATTTGCACTAAAATTGGGAAACATGAAATCTGTTGCAGTTTTAACCACTAGGTGTCACTGCTTCCCACAAATTGCAGCCTGTAATAACTGAAGTTAATATTATACACTCAGCTGAACTATATAAGTCCAAGAGCACCAAATAAATGTTTTTCTGTGGTTTTAGACTACAGAAATAAAAATAATGTTGTTCCATGCCGACTTATTTTCTTTAGGTTTGTTACAGTGGTTTATGTTTATTATATAGGCAGTTTTCATTCTGCCTAAGCAGAAAAATTAAGATTATGAAAAGTTATTTGATCCTGGTTGGTGCAGGACAGTAGTAAGCTGACCTAATTGTCCATCCGTTCATCCATCCATCTGTTTTTTCTTCCATCCATCCCTCCCTCCATGTTGCTTTTCTTTTTGTTCTATTAGGGTGGGGAACATGTTGTTTTCTGTAGAAACCCAGACGACAGAGGAGCGGACACAGCAGTACCAGTCAGAGATCGAGAACATCTACAAAGACCTGACAGTCAAAGGGAAGGCTCTGATGCTGTCCACCGAGCTGGGGGTGAGGTTTACCACCTTACCGCCTTTCTCTAAAAACAAAACAAATACGCAGTCAATTTTACAGACAGCAGGAGAAAGTAAAAATTATTTTCCGACATGTGGATGTTTAACAAACACGTCCTTAATCTGGACGTAAAGTATCACACTTCTTCCTGTTTTTTATTCAGGATGCAGATGCAGTGTGCAACCTGATCCTCTCTCTGATTTATTACTTCTGCAACCTCATGCCTCTGTCCAGAGGATCCAGGTGAGTTTCAGTCAAATACATTAAAATCTGCTTTTGTTGAAAAGCAAAACGTGGTGTCAGTTATCGGCTGATGTTTTTGTCGTCAGTGTGGTGGCGTATTCGGTGGTGATGGGGGCGCTGATGGCCAGTGGGAAGGAGGTTATTGGTAGAATCCCAAAAGGAAAGGTAAACGTCACAGCAAATAAATAAAACCAGACTTTTACACACAAAATATTTAATTATCTTTTGATTTATTTCAAACAGACAAAAAGAAAAAACAGAAACAAATAATCATTCCCATTGATATGCATCATTTGTTGGAAAAGTATGGAAGAATTTTTCTGCCGTAGTCCAAAAGCACACATTTTTATTTTGAAATCAGGACTTCATACCTTTCTTCTCAAAACTTGTAATTCTTGTACTCAAAACTTCTCCTCACACTCACACTTAATCTCTGTTTGGACTCTCCGCTCACGTTTGGAAATGCCTTTTGGCACAGTCGCCTGGCAACCTCTCAGCCAATCTAATGAAAGTGTTGTACTGGGTGCGTTTTTTCTTCTAAAGGTTTGCCTGTGGCTACTATCGACCCACTGGATGTAGAGAGAAACAACAATGTCAGCGTTCTGCTCTGTACCACACTAAACATCCTCCAGCAGTTTGATACTGACCACTAACGGCCTTCTGATCTTAGGCAGGAGTTTGTTCACACAATCAACTCCCTACATCCAGTGGGTGGTGCAGGTTGCTGCAATCGACAGTAGCCACAGTCCATCTTAAATCCAGAGATGGATAGTTTTGTTTTTGTTCAATCATTAGAAATTGATCCTTAATTTATTCTTTTTTTCTGCCTTTATTTGATTCAGTTGGTAGATTTTGAAGCCATGACGACGCCAAGTCCAGAAAGTTTCAGTAAAACAGCAAAGAGCTGGATGAATCTAAAAAGGTACGATTAGAAATCGATCGCTTTCGTTTGTTTTTCTGAAAGTCCAGTGTGACGCTAACTCCTCCTGTTCCCAGTTTACCCAGTTGGTACCGAAGTCTTCCGTCCGTAGCAGAGACCTTCCCGTCCATCAGAACGATGATCGAGGTCCTCAACACAGACTCGTCTTCACATTGTCCAAAGAAGTCTTAAAACATCTTCCAGCGCTCAGAGAAATCTGTCAAATAAAGTCTTAACAATGGAGCTTCTGCACAATAACAGTAAAGGGACAAACTTCTACATCCCAAACAAAACAAGACTGAAAAGATCCAAAAATATTCTAAATTCATACCAAAAAATGAACCTTGATCTCATTTTTGGAATATTCTCAGTCTTACCCTTATAAACATTTGTCTACCATCACTCTTAGCTTCATATTTATTATAACTTGACATATGACGTGCTTCAAAATGAGCGACAGTCATTGTAAAATATATTAGCTGCTACTTAATAATGAACACAAAGATAGTTAAAGTTGAAAGTTAAAGTGCTGCTCTGGTTTGAATCTTATAGTTTATTAAATAAACACTGCTGCCCGATAGTTTTATTTGTTTTTACCTCAATGTTAAGCTTTAAACAGATCTTTCAGTTTTCACTGCAAAAGTACAACATTTTGTCAAGCATTTGTGGTCTAATTTGTAGCGAACCATCTTAGTTCACCTGAAATAATAATAATAATTAAAAAAAGCTAACTTACAAGTATCTTTTCAGCAAGATATGGGAGCTTGTTTTAATGAAATAATTGCCTAATACTGATGGAATAGTTCTAGTTTCACTGGCGCCGTTACCTAGCAACGCCATCCAACCCCAGCCCGTCACCTAGCAACCGAGTCCTAGTTCCACTGGCAGATCATTTCACTTTTAACATGGGAAAATGTTTAGTTTTAAGTGAAATAATCTGCCAATGAAACTTAACTTTGTCATCAATATTAATGAATTGTTGACTTAAAACAAGCTCCTCCTTATGAATTAGTTTTGTCTTTTTTCAGGTGTATTAAGATATTTGAACTTGAAACTAGACCATAAAATATTTGGTAAGATGTTGATTTGTTTGGGATGTAGAAGCCATTTTATCCGCCTTTGCTCTTCCTCTGCTTCGTTGGCCTGAAGCACCCAAAGCACAAAACCCATCCGCATGAGGAATCCTCTGAACTAAACCTCATTTTAAAATGCCTCAACTGTAAAATAGGGTGCTATCTAAAAAAATAAAAAAACAGTTTAATTTGACAGTGCAGACTGTAATTGGCACTTTAAAATCTTCCTTGTGGACACAATCAATCAAGCCGATCAGCAGAGAAGAGTTTGAAGGATTAAAACCATTTGAAACAACTTTCAGGGCTACTGAATTTTCCTTGGGATACTTGAAGCAGTCTTTTTATTTTTAGTTTTCTCAGCACTTGCAATCACTTTTTTAAAATGTTCTGTTTTCATGCATCACTTGGAGATGTTGGAGGACTAGTTAAAAATGTATTTGTAATCTTAAATCTGCTTCTGATAGCTAATATAAATGTTTAACTCAATCAAATCTGTTCCCTAAATTTTTATGGGCTTATTTAGATAATTTAATACAATGTGTATTTTTTTACTAAAGATAATCTGTTATTTAATCAGAGCAGTATTCTTACTCTGATCATTTTATACAAAATAATAGATGGATTAATCTGCATTCAGAGTAGTTTTATAATTTGTCTCCAAATTATAAATTTTGTTATAACCAGTTTGTCGTTATAACAGATAAAATGAGAATGTTTCTTGTTATAACAAGATGAAAAATTCCAAGAAATTTGTTTTTTCTATGTTTCATAGCTCATAACTTGAAAGTTTCTCCTTATGACAAAATTTCTTGTTTTAAAAAGATGCAAAACTTGTTAAAATGAGTTTTTCGATTTAATAAGTTTTTCGTTTCTCAGTATAACGAGATTCAAACTCTTAAAAAATTGTTTCTCATTAAAACATGAAGTTTCATATCTCATACCAAGAAAGTATCGTTTTAATTAAATGCAAAATTAATTAAAGTTAGTTTCTAACAGATTTTTCTTTATAGCTAGTTTCTCAATATAGCAAGATAAAAATTAATTTCTCGTTAAAACGGGAAGTTCAATATGCTATAACAAGTTTTTTGTCTTAAGTTTCTCATAAAGAGATAAAAAACTCGTAAAAACCAAGCGTTTCTTGTTGGAATGGGACGTTTCATATTGTGCTATAACAAGATACAAAATTTGTTGACATTAGTTTCTTGTTTTAACTGGAGTTTCTCATTATAATGTGATGTAAAACTTGTAAACACAAGAAAGTTTCTTGTTTTTTACAAGATACTGCTCCTGAATTTATTTCCAAACTCTGACAGTTAAACATTTCCATACTTTTCTATTTAAATTTGATATTTAGTTTAAAGTTTATGTCCTCTAACATCTCTGACTGCTTGATCTTTAACACCTAATCTTAACTATGGCAAGCAGGCTAAATTTGTATTTTCCTTTGCAGTAATTTCCCAATTCTTAATTTTTAGGTTTAGAAAAGACTTTTGTTTTATAATCCCTGAGAATCTTGATCAGATTTTAATTTTGAATATTGGAGGAACAGATTGAGATGGTTTGAAAGAAGTAAAGAGAGCAGAAATATGAATTAATTGTCTCCAAAATGAGATGTTGGACTATCCTCTCAATCATAGAAAAGCATGTCTGAAGCCGTAATGCTGTGTACGCCACTGTTACCCGACTTAAAGCACAAGGAAGCCGTTCTCTGAAACTCTCCTGTGATTATTGAAGCCTTAAATAATAAATTTGTGAAATCTGAAAGTTAGTATGATCCTGCTGTACTAACATCATCAACCTGCTTTGTTTGAAAGATCTTAATTTATTTGATGCATTACATACAGTCTAAAACTTCTCCTTTTCCTTTAAATTTCTGTTTGTGCTTTCTGGTTGTGATCATCTCCTTTTTCCTGGACATCTAGTAATTAACTGCTTCAGTGGGCTTTAGAGTTAGAGGGGAGAAAATCTTTCAATATTACTTCCTAAAACTTGAAGGGATGAGTTTTTCTTATTGAATGAATGTTAAACAGTCAATAAAACTGGGCTGGAATTTCACTTGTCTCTGATTATTTTTGTTTTTGTAGTCATGAAAACTGAGAAACAGTTAATTTCTCATTTAGAATTTTTATTTTATTTTTTTCAATTGCGAAACTGTAAAAATAAAACATTTTTTATTATGGGGGGAAACATCTGAAGTTTATTAATTGCAATATTCAAATTTCTACACGTCTACAACAAGCACCCAACATTTCATTATTATAGCAGTAAATCTTACATAAGTACAGTAAACTAGGTTATTTATATACCTTCTTGAGTACCACTCCAGTGAATGACTTGAGTGAGAGTTTCAGGTAAATGTGGGTTAGGCAATTTGACATTTTGGGAAAAAAAATTGTTCTGTATAAACACTGCAATTTAAAATAAATTATAAAATGTTTTGGTGCTAGGATGAGATGGGATCTTTTTGGGCCATGTTGAAACTTTTATTTCTCAAAATTACAATGTAAAGACTTTTTGTATTACATGATCAACAAATAATTGTTGACAATGGTGCAAACCACGAAGAAGAAAACAGGAAGTCGCTGGAGAATCATGGTATGGCATGTTTTTTAATGACTTATTGCATTTGCAAACTTATTCATGCATGATCTTAATTGCGTTTCTCATTTAGTGAAAACACAGCAATTGCTAAAGTTAGTTTTTTCTACATTAGCAGAATATTGGCAAAGTTTTGCACACATTTGTGATGGAAACACAACTACTGCAATATCTTCAAGAGGAGCAACCTAGCCTGATTGAACAAAATTGTCACACGACTGGAAAATGGACTGAAAAATTGCACCCACTTTGTCTAGATCAGGGGTGGGCACTCCTGGTCCTCGAGGGCCAATGTCCTGCAACTCTTAGATGTCTCCCTGGTCCAACACACCTGAATCCAACAGCTGAATCACCTCCCAAGTGCAGTCAGGTTCTCCGGAGTCCTGCTAATGACCTCATTATTTGACTCAGGTGTGTTGAAGTAGAAATACATCTAAAAGTTGCAGGACATCAGCCCTCGAGGTCCAGGAGTGCCCACCCCTGGTCTAGATTATTAGTATTTTTATAAACCTTGACTTCAGACATAAGCTAGTCTACCTATAGAGTCAGAAGATCTAGCAAAATTCCATCCTTCAATCCATTTTCTTGCACCCTGGTCTCTAGTGGGGTCTGGAGGGGTGCTGGTGTCTATCTCCAGCCAGACATTTCAGGCGAGAGGCGGTGTACACCCTGGACAGGTCACCAGTCTGTTGCAGCCTAGCAAAATTAAGAAAGGCAAATTTCAAGTTTGGCTAATGGTGTCGGTGCCCTGAATCAAATTTTGCTCAGGCCCCACAAAGTCTTGGATCGCCACTGTTTTGACAGGTAAGCATTAACAATTAAACCTTGTTACGGTTAATAAGTTGGTTTTTATATGCGGTTAGCAAACCAACTTTTTACCCATCAATAGACATTAGCGGTATTTTGGTAATATAATATATCAATGTCTTTGCTACTTTGCTAACCACCGAAAGTGCCAGATTTTCCTGTCACGTGATCCCTAATTGCGCACGCAGCTGACCGTTAAGTGCGAGTGACGTCAGAGCACCGGCGGTTAGTCTGAGTTTCGGTGACCATGGCGGAGGATGTGACTGTTTCAGAGGAGACTTTAACCGGTGCCCTGAGTCTGTTGGTCAGTTTGGGTCAAATATTACTCCAGAATGCCCAGCAGGAAGCAGCAGGTAGGAAAAACTTTAAAAATAGGTTTATATTCAATGTTATAATGTCGTGTAAATAACTATTCAGCACAAATTATGTCGCATTTATTTTCATTTTATTTAGTTTAACCTAGTGACGCTTAAATATATTAATTTATATATTTTACTACTTTAACAAAGTTGGTGTAAACTCACTTTCATAATGAATAAATATGAATATTTTAACTTTATTTTCTGACTCAATTCTTGAGCAATGCAGTTGACATCAAATCCTTGGATTAAAATACCGGACTGGCTTGTCTAATCTAATCCCTGTCATGGGAATATTGGCAACGTTTCCAATGTTTCCAACATAAAGGCATTGCACAAATCCACCTGACCTTTACAAAGCGTCTTTGTTTTTCTGTTTCTTCAGCATCTCTGCAGACTTTTGTTCCTCATAAGATCACTACTTTATTTGGTTTGATCACAGCCGGGGAAAATTTCTACAGAAGGTAAAGAAAACACACATCATTTAGGTTTTTTTTTTGTATCTTAAAGTGTTTTTACATTTTTGAACTGGATTTTTAAGAAAGTCTGTTTTTGAGCAGAATTGGAGTGAAGACAAAAGGTGAAGCAGAGGCTGTTTGGCATAAATTATACCGGTAAGTCTGACAAAATGTGATTAAAGTGTTCAACAAATCCAATAATGAATCATATTTATCTGTTCAAACTTTCAAAATAAACTGAAAGTGGTCGATTTAGTTTTAGAAGTGATATTTTGACATGAAAATATAAGCACTTACATAAATTAATTTTTTCCCAGCCATCCAGCAGTCAGAGAGCAAGTAGAAGAGCTTCTGAAACTGGAGGTTTGTATATATTTAACATTTTCTTTTATATATATAAATAATATGGTAGTTTTTTTGTAGTGAATCTGTAAAATTATTTTCATTATTTAATTTTTTTTTAAACAGAATATATTTGTTTTCAAATATGGGTAGAGTATCCAAAAATGGTACTAAACTTCAATATACTTTTACTGAAGTAAAAGTAAAAAGTAGCCATTCAAGAAATTACTCGAGCAATCTTCCAGACAATCATTTAATAATTAAAAATTCCATAATCTGATGGACAAAAATATAAACTTCTTTGGAAATTGTTATTTTAAGGATTAAAACAAAATCAATTCATATCAAAACTAAAAATACCAAATAGCAAAATGTGGCAAAAGAAAAAAGATTCTAAATAAATTTCTTTCAATAAAATCTTATGAAACTTGAGCAAAAACTGCAGGTCTGTCTGGTGAAATTTTGGTTAAAACAAGGTTATTCATTCTGTGAGTAGAAAATCCAGAGGTTTTACTCAAGCAAGAGTAGCGATACATCATAATAAAGTTACTCAGGTAAATGTAACTAGTTACTATTCAGTTTGTCTTGCTTCTAGATTTGACATTTTTGCTTTTATGTTTCTGTTTTCTCTTCAAGGAACATATAAATTCTGGCACTTGTCATCTTTTTGCACAAATATGAAAGCCCAATTTAAACAAAACAAGCATAATTTACTGAACTTTTTACTTTTCTGGTTAATTTTGCAGAATGAGTGGGACTCCTTCCTGCAGAACGTGGACAAAGATTTGCAGACGACTGATGAGCAGCTATCAGGAGCAAAGCCAGCAGACAGCTTAAGTCCCGACTCTGTATTCACTGATGCACGATCAAAAGAGCAAGTTTTTATACATTAGTCATTCCAAGTCACTCCCTTTGGTTTACCTCAGTGTAAAAAGTTATATTTTTGGTTATTTTCTTTAAAGGAGTGTGACTCTGGGTCAGTTCTTGGGTCAGAAGCTGCTGCTGGTTCTCATTGGAAATTTTGGATGGCTGCCATGACGGGACCATGTGGCCGAGCTGGAGGCCAATCAGGTCAGTTCACCTTCTGTGGTTTGTTTCAAAATCCCCCCAAATGGGCAAAAAGTCTGAAAAATGCAGAAAAATCATCTTCAAGTGAATCAAAAGAGAAGCAGTTTTATGATTTTGTTTTGCTCTGCAGAACCTCCTGGAGGCCCAGTCAGTGCGGGTCATGGTGGTTTCCTTCGGCAGTGTGGAGGGAGCTCAGCTGTGGCTGGAACAGACAGGATGTACCTTTGAAATGCTGTTGGATTCACAAAAAAAGGTCAGCATTAAACTAAAGCACTTCATTGTAAAAGTAACAGGAGTTTAAACAATCTAAAGTGATAAATTAACTGAAAGGTTTGTCATCAAATATAGAAATGGCTTTGATTTAGGAAAAAAACAGTCGGTTTGGGAGTTGACTAAAGGTTTCAGCAGCTGTTTAATGGCGTCATTAAAGCTCAATGAACCAAGTGTCCAGGCAATTCAGTCGCCAGTTGCCATGGAGACAGTCATGCTGACTTCACAAACCCTTCCTGGTCCAGGTCTACCGGCGTTTTGGGCTTGGCTCCTCCTTCTCCGAGGTGTTGAAGTTCGGCTGCCTGATGCAGTTGTCAGAGTTCAGCGCTGCAGACAGAGACTTCCCTGATTTCCCACATCACCTGCTGGAAGATATTTATCAGGTACAAAGCATCATTTTATGGAGCTCATGCAGGACACGGCTTTTTGGTGCCTTTGGTTAAATATTTTTAAGATATTGACTGTTTTCTGAAAAGTTTTATTCCACAAAAGTGACTGGATTAAACCCTGGTATTCCATGAAAATGCTTTGTGAAAATGAACTGCTTCCAGCTAGAAACACCATTTAAGCTTTTAGCAATTAACAGAACTAATCGACTCAAATTTTCAACAAACTACCATCTTTTTCTAACGGTACATTCCATTTTACAATGGGACTCTGTTGATGAAATCTTCAAAGGTGAACTATTATGCTTCCTTGAACAGGTCAGAATAGGTCTATGGTCTACACCAGGGGTCTCAAACTCCAGTCCTCGAGGGCCGCAGTCCTGAAGTTTTTAGATGTGCCACAGGTACAAAACGCTGGAATGAAATTGCTTAATTACCTCCTCCT
>CAEFZX010015137.1:0-12297 GCA_903066825.1 Alfaro cultratus
ATATGTATGTATATATATATATATATATATATATATATGTATATATATATATATATATATATATATGTGGGTGTAAAACCTCCAGAATTTAATTCCCACCTTGTCTTCTGTGTCATACCGTTATATTTTTCTTTCCAATTTCACAGTGTGTTAAAAAAAATTGCTAAAACGTAATGTTAGCGTCTAAGCAGCCAACATATAGGCGAAAGAAACTATCAAAATGTTAAATCGTTGCTTGACTCTCACTCTGCACTGGCCCTTTTTGTAGATAAAAAGATATTTTTATCTCCAGCTTCTCACATGTTCCCTCAGTTAATCTTGTTTATATCCATGGCCTCTGTCTGTCAGCTTTGCTCACTGAGTGAGATTGCCAGAGGTAAAAACGATAAGTTCACACTGGTGATATGAGTGACAGTGATGCATTTGAAGGACTGCTGAACTTGCTGCCTCGGACATTATTCTTCAAGAAAAAAGAATAATGGATCTATAACGACTGAGACTTTTCTAGATCCATTGAATGCTAGAATATATTGTTTATAATGATTCATATGAAGCAGTAACAGATGATCAGCAGCTTAACAGATGCAATTTCAGTGGGTATAATTACACATATTATATTTATTTGATATTTTTACTTAATAGTTTTCTTTTTATTTTTTATACTTATATGACTATATAATAGTTTTTATTTAATACAAAATGTAATAAATTCGCAAGAACAAATTCTTACCTACCTATTTAAAAAAAAGTCACCTATATGAAAAAAATTAAATAAAAAGAGACAACTTTTCACTATTTAATAATCGATGATTCTGATGGAAAAATTGGCACATTTATAGATTTTTTATGTAACCTCAAGCTGTTTTATACATTTAGAAATATTGTAAAAGATACAAATAAACAAATAATTCAATTCCCTTTTTAGATAAGAAAATACAAATTTTATTGCCTTATGTGCAATAATATAGCATTCCTTTAGTGAATTTGATCAATTGAAGCTAAAACTTTGCCACTTGAGGAGTTTTGGGTAAATCATATTTGCAGACAAAAGTGTTTTTATATATTTCTATACAGTTTTTTTTTATTACGTCTCTGAATATGTTGTTTCTTTAGCAAATTACCTTTTTTAGTCTATATACTCCAGTTAACGATAGATGACTACTAATTTAGTTGACGATTATTTCAATAATTGATTCATCTGAATGAATCCAATTAATCGTTTCAAATCTACATATTTGCTAGATGCAGTTCCACATTCACATTTATAAAAGGTGAAATATTTTATCCAACGGGAGCCAACTCGACTGGACTTGTCACCAGTGGTGCAGGAAGGCAAATAGTCAAAACTATAAAAACCGAAGCAGAAGGGACTTCACTGAGTTACAAATATCAATAATGTAAAGTTAAAAAGATCCAAGGTCTTATCAAATGTGTCAGGGTTATTCTGAGTAGAACAATGACTGTTTTTTTAGACTGGCACAAGACTTGATGCCTAAAAGTCACAGAATAACCATCGGGCGGAGAAGCTGTCTCCCATCCCAGTAATATAGCAATATTTATATCATGAAGGATTTTTAGGAATGCAGTAATTATTGGCTAAGATTTTACAGGTGCTATAAATTTGTGTTTACATACTAATGTAATGTTTGGCCAGTTCAACAGTTATTCAGACTGGACACAAATTATATTGTCCAAAATAGTAGCAAAGTTTAGGAAGACAAAAAAAAGAAAAGATAGACGAAAACAGGCATAAATCACAACTTCACCAATGTTAGGTTTTTCCTAACATGTGCAGCCTGACACTATTTTAATTTATAAATGTTAAGCTTTTCCAGACAGTAATGAATAAATCTGTATTTGAAAATGTATTGACATGAGTTACAATGTAAGCAAATAACTTTCAGAATTACAAAACCAGATAAGTTTTTTAAATTAAGTTTTCATTTTATAGATAAAATTAATTTTGTACTTAAAATTATTTGTTACTATTTGTTTCTCTATTGGCCTGGCATATTACTAAATATTATCAAATACGGATATTCAAGAACATCTACTTCGAAAGCGTAAAAAAGACGAGTTAAAGTACTAATTGTAATTCTTGTCAGGACTGAGAGAACCTTGAACTCGAGGTAGATAGTACTTGTTGACGGCACTCAGCTCCACTGTGTTTGTTTTCGCCACAATCACTTCAAAGTCACATTGAGTTCCGACTCCCAAATGACTCTTGAAGCTTTGATATTACAGCCAGAAGATGAGCTGGTACACAAAACCCAGCAAACATATTTTGCTGTTTCAAGGTCACTCTCCAAAAGCAAAAGCATTGAAAGTATTTTTTGAAACATTTCTTCAATTTTAGCTCTTTCATCATAAAAGGCAAACATCTCTCATTTTTATATTTTCTTTTACCTCTTTGTGATATTATAATTTATACATACCTTTATAAAAATGTACTAATTAATTTAAAGAAGTTTATATCAGACAAAATTAAACAATAATAAAATAGGAATTTGACTGAATATAAATGTTAACAATCAACATGGTCTAACCCTACTATTAGAAACGATGAAACTAAAACCTTCTTAATAACATAGACTTTGTTTTGGAAATAGTTTTCTGTTTTATAGTTCAGGCTTTTTAAGTTTAAATCATCAATAATAATTAAGATCATTCTTCAAACTTGTATAAATTACATGAATCTGGTATAGTAGAAAATTATTAAGACAACAAAAGTTTTGTACCACTCTTACAGATTGAACAGTGTCAGATTTGACCTCTACGTTTTGCCGTTTTCAAGTCTAAACATTATCTATATGTTCACATATTTGCAAGATTTATGAACATATAGAAAAAGTTCAGACTTAAATGATATTTAAGGAAAACGTAAATAATATTCATAGAAAATTATTAAGACAACCAAGGTTTTTACAGTTACTCTTACCAAGTAGCAGTGACAGATTTAACCTTTCAGTTTTGCTGTTTTCAAGTCTGTGTGTTTTCTCTATGTTCACATATTTTGTATTTGCTGAAAATATCAGCAACTTCACCTGGAAGGTTAAAATTGGCTCTTCACTAGCTTAAAGTATGAGATAGTATGCATGGGTTTGTTGTTGTTACATCAAAAATGTAAAAAAGTTATGCTTTTAAACCCACTAATTGTTCAACTATTACCTTTCTTAAGACTTAAAATCATTTAACGAGTTTTCTAGTTTTCTCCAACTTTTTTGAAGCACAGCACAGTGCTACTTTTACCCCACCTGCTGCTGCACAGGTGGGGTAGAATGAAGACAAATTTTGAGGTTTGGATTTTTTTTTGTTTGCATTTGTTATTATTCTAGAACAAAAAGGTGTTTTTTTTGGATCAAAATATCAATAAAATATCATACAAATAACATTAAAACCACTGTAATAAGCAAAAAGTTGCATTAATTTATCAGCAATGAGCATATTTGTTGATTCAAATGAAAAAAATATATATATTTTCATATATTAATTATACTGTGAGAATCTGAAGCCATTTTGTTACAGAAAATGTAAAATTTTGTCTCAAGTACAGCTGCTATGTTCCAGTTTTTATTTTTGAGATTTGAGATAAATTTTTTTTTTAACCACGATCACACATCTGCACTTATCAACAGGCTGCTTCTGACTAAACAAACCAGAATTTATGCTAAGTAATTTGCTGTTCTATAGAGATAAAGTTCTGAAATTCTGGATGAAATGATTTACTGTCATGAAGCTTTTTATCATCTAAAAGATAAACTGTAGCAAAATCTAAAACTATTGGAAAATATTCTTCATTTACATTGCTTAAAAATATTCTAATAAAGTGATTCATTATAAGCTCATTTAAAAGCAGCACTAATTACTGTCTTTCACACCCACTCTCCACTAAAGACCACCATCAATAATGCAGCAGTGCCCCCTTTGTCTCAAGTCCACGGCTGCTGTAGTCCCTCTGTTTTTCCTCACTTAACCGTCCATTTTACCTGCCAGTGACCTCAATTCTCTGAGGTTTTGGCTTCAGAAACGAGTGTTTTTTTCCCATGTGTACAGTTAATCGCTGAGCTGCTGGTAACACATCGCCAACCAACCCACCGACAGCCCTCCTCCTCCTCCTTCTGCTCATTCTCCTCTTTGGTGCATCACCCCACTCGCTTGCTTCAATCTCTCCTTCCCTCTCCTTCACTCTCTGGTTTAATATTGATCTGAATTCATTTGTTTTCTATTGATCCGCCACTCCACCCTCTGCCGCATTGAGCAGACACTAGGACACATACCACGCACACAAAAGCTTTCTGATGCAGCTCTCTGGCAAGCCTTGCACGTGAACATGCACAAACACCTAAAGGACAAACGCATTTACTAACCCACCATACATGTAGGTCATGAACGCACAATCACGTCAGAGAGACACACTTGCAATCACTTACTCTTCATGGGAGATTTAAGAGGCTGAAAACACAATGGCTTTTAAGAGGTTTCAAGTAAGCTAATGACATACAAAGGAACCCGAATTCTGTATTGATCCAACACTTTAGCAGTGAGATGAAAACACAGGCCGTCTAGAGCTGCCACGGGCGTGCGACACAATTAAGACCGCAGTTCATTTCTCAGGTTGGCTCAAATGTGCTTAGAGTCATTAGAGCAAAAAAAAATAAAAATGAAAGGAGTTCATTTTGGTGGTAATTGTGCAGAGCTATATGAATCAAGATGACATTTGTGCCAGTAATTGTGTGGAGTTTTTTTTTTTTCTTTAAATCGGTCTTGACTGAAAAGAGCCTCGATATCGAATGAAGTCAGTCAAGGTTAAAGCAAAACTCAACAGCATTTTGTAAATGCTACTAGAAATTTGGAAAAATGCAATGACTAACAATGAACAATGACTAACAATTCATATTGTAGAAATATCGTTGAAACATTTGGTTTTGGTCGTGTCATGTTAATTTCACCCTGAATGAGAGAGGATATGCAACTCTGGAAAAAATTAAGAGCCGACTGCACTGAACCCCATTGAAAACCTCCTGGTTATTCCACCAAATATTGATAAGAGTTAAAACAGGAAGAGTTAATGTTTTAACTCTTTTGAGTTAAAACATTAATATTGTTGTTTATAAATGAATATAAACTTATCTTCTTTCATTATTTGATGTCTGAAAGTTATTTTGACCATCTCTCATTTTCTGCAAATAAATACAACATTTTTGCTTGGAATTTCACAGACATTTTGTCAGTAGTTCATAGAATAAAAGAACAATGTTCATTTTACTCAAACATATGCCTAGAAAAAGTAAAATCAGAGAAACTGATCATTTTCCAGTGGTCTCTTAACTTTTTCCAGAGCTGTATATACATTTAAGTTGTTCCTCACAAAAAACATTGACCCTCCTTAAGTTGGTATTAGTTTCAGTTTAAAGCAATCCCTTTATATGATAAAAATAATATTTTTAAATATATTTGTATGTATTAAGTTAGCCCATTTAAAAAGCTGAAAAACTTTTTAATTGTTTAGTTGCATTTTGGTGTCCTTGTGAATGACTAAAGTATTCAATATCAACTAAAATCCAAATAATGGCCTCTCTGTAAACAATGGTTGACTGAAGGCTAATGGAGATTAATCTTGTCAATTTAATCAGTCGATTGTCCTCTAAAACAGAATGTCAAAAAGCTAGTAATTTTACACAGACATTTCTTATTTTACCCACATTTTCCATAATTCATCTTAAATCACATTGACTTTATTTCTTTTTTTTTATTGCATTGGTACAATTTTTTGCACTGGCTGATAAATTTAGATGTTACTAGCTGTGACACCAATGCAAGGCAGCAAACAGTCCTGTCTGATGACATACAGTGCTGGACATTCAGTCTTCCTGAAGGTCAGCTTAAAATAAATCTGCTTCTTAATCTTGTTCATTGTAGCTTCTTTTAGAAGTTAAAATTGGAACATTCTTAGTTATTAGCTTCCTGCTCCTTCTTCTGTGAAAAGTGTATTTTAAAAAGGATTTTTAACTGCAGACTTCTGCCGTTTGCTGCAGTAGGAGTGTGTTGAATTTAGGTAATTCAATTCAAAAATACCTTATTAATCCAAAGGGAAATGAAATGTTGTAACTCATATTATCCAAGTTTCTTCAAAGAGTTGTTGTAGCTGCTGATAGGAAGGATTTCCTGTAATAGTCAGTATTACTGTAGTTCTAAAGAAGCCTCTGACTAAAGACTCTGTTGTTGGAGAGATGCAGTGGAGCCTAAAAAAACACCAAAATAGTTACATTTACCATATGTAAGCTAAGTAAATAAAATAAATGAATTATTAATTTTAGTATGAAAGTACTTTATTAACCCTGTAAGTCCTACACAGAGCGCTGGCGATCCAGTCAAATATGCAGTACCGTAATTCCGACACACTTCGCGCTATCTTAAAAAAATCTAGCGGTATCTGAGTGGGAAGACATTGCGCTTTCCAGCCAATATTGGGTTATTACGGTAATTTCACCCCCCGCCGTAGCAGGAAGTGAAATTAATATGAGAACCTCTCTTTTAATAGACGGTAAATTGTAAAAATAGCTTGCTAGATATTGGAAGTTCCAGCTGTTATGGATAAATGGGCAAATATATTTACTCACAGGACATTTAAAGAACTGCGTACAATTAAAGTAAGCAAAAATATCCACCATAATAAAGTTATTTATCATACATCACTGGATTCACAATAGTCATAAAAAGTATTAAATTTAACTTAATGAAACCAGCAGAAAATCTGTTTTCTATGTTAATCTTCCTTTATGGTAACTAGTGTGTTTTTACTCTCCCTTCTTATGTAGGACTATAGTCATATAAACTGATTTGTTGGTTTTCATCTAAGCCTAAATGTTAAATATCTCAATCAAATGTCTACATTTGACAATCCACTGGTTTGCCTTGTAGACTCTAAAATAAAGATTGAAAAAGATAACTGTAACAATTAATTTGTCCACTTATTAGTGTGAGTGGTTGAAGCTCTACTTTTTGGTATTTTTGATGAAAACTGTCCCATTTTGTCTTCACCCTGACTGAACTTTTCAGCAAGTTTTAACCTGTCACTTCAAATTTTTGGTTGATGGCATCAAGTTGCCATGACACCAGACTATTTGGGCTGCCCTCTGACCTCCTTTCAGGACACGCTGTTCTCAGTCAGAATCCGTCTCGAGCAGCAGCTTGAGTTCAAAAGGCCGGAGAGGAAAGGAGCAAGGGCGGGGTGAGGCTGTGTGTCCTCCATGTTAAATTAGATAAGATGCCTAAGGCCTGTACATGCTGACAGGAACACACAAACCCTAACATACATGTGAGGAGAACATGCCAACAAAAAAAACACACATTTCTTTCATTGTTTCATTGTGTTGCAATGTCATAATTATTGCATTTGTTTGACTAACTCCTGTTAGATATTATATTTCGTCATTATTAATGCATAATTCAACACTATTGTCTTAACTGTCTTTGTTGCTTGTCTGTGTTTGCATTACTCTCTTCATTAATTTTACAATATTCAGTTTATTAATTAGTTTCCTATTGAAAACAACATGTTTTAAGCTTCCTTCATCAAAAATCCATTTTATTTCTGTAAATTCTGCATTACAGTTTAATTATTTACTTATTTCCTCAAGATTGTCACCAATAAAGTATGTTACTTAGAAATAAATGTGTGTAAATGTATTGATCAATATCAAATTTATTTTATATAATTTATTGTATAGCTAATCTGAATAATGCTTATATGCTTATAGAAATGCTATGTCCAACGATAGATGCCTTCCCAGTGAGAAGAAAGGTAAAAGTTGCTTCCTGCTTTAAAGGTAAAGCTTTCTACATCATATTTTTTCATGTTTAAAAAGAAAAGGAAGGAAATTAGCTTAAGATGTCAGAAAGTTTGACTGGGACTATCAGGAATCTAACATTCATATAACTGTTTGTTTTCTGTCTGCATCAGTCATTCTCTCGTGTTCCCTGATTTTTATAAACGCTCTTAAAGATGCTGTAATATTGTTTAAATTAGTCTTTTTCTTGCATAGCTACAAAGAGACTGCTTTCTGGTTTCTTATATTTAAAACAATTAGCGTTTGACATCATTAAATGATTGCATAAGTTAAAAACACACATTGTATCTTTATAAGATTGTTGTCTTATTTGTTTCTTATCGTGTCCTTTTTTAATCCCTTTTTATATTGACTCTCTTTTGACCTTCAAAGCACAACTCAGAACTCATCTGTTCAAGTTAGTTTTCTCACTTTAATTTTTTTTAGTTATTTCATGGTTTTGTGTCTTTATAGCCATTTTTAACTGTTTAATTTGTGTTTTTAATGTTGTAAAGGATGCTTGGGTGTTTTAAAAGGCACTGACAAATAATATGCATTATTAATATTATTATTATTATTATTATTATTATTATTATTATTATTATTAAACTTTAATGTTTTAAAAAATAATTAGTATACATCTTTAGTAATCCATATAACCCATTTTCCTTTCTGCATTAATTAGACACTAACGCAATATTTTGGGTTGAAAACCTAAACAGCTATCCTGTTCAGTTAATGATGTTTTCACAGTTTAAAACGATCCAGTTTGCTTTAGTCAAAAATACTGAGGCTATTTGGAGGAGGTGGTGTCAGTGTGGTTTCAAATTAACGCTAGAGCGGTTCTTTTATGGTCTGGATGTGGTCCGACTCTGATCCGACACAGCTGCAAGATTGAGCCAACTGCCTTTCTGTAGCCAGGTATCAGTTGCATTGTGGGAGGCTGTAGAGTAAGGAAACTAAGAAACAATGGCCGCATGTGTTTTTTGTAAAAGATAAAGCCCAATGCAATTTTCAATGTCTAAACAGTTGTCAAAACAACAAAATAATCTTAGATAATTTAGCCGGAAATGAACGAAGAAACAGTAATGATATGAATAAATTCTCCATATGAAAAGAGTCGAATCTTTGTCTCTGAGAAGATCTGCCACAGAGATACAGACACAGACGAATACAGATAATTTAGAAAGTGTCTGCAGAAGTAAATTGTAACACAGACATGCACAATTTGGGTTTGAATGGTTCATGGATGCCTAAGCATTAAGACAAACTCCTACAAATGACATCACTGCTTTGTTAGAAGGAATCTATAAAATGTTGTCTTCTTACTGAGAATTTATTATGTCTCTGTTATAATAGAAACACTTCTGTGTATATGGATGGATGGAGGGATGAAGAGAGAAATATAAGTGAAATTAAGGTGAGCTGCTATGCTAAAAATATGAGTCTGTGGATAGACAGAATAAAGGATGAAGCTGATATTTTTAGAAAAGCACATCTAAAGGAGGAATCTTCCATCACCAAAGCTCACCGCAGCATTTGAACATTATACCCGCTCTAAATTTTTGCGAGAGCGCAATGGAGATCATGGAAGAAGATTTAGATGCTCCTCTCTCATCCCAATCAAAAAAAAGAAAAAGAAAAATGGGATCGGCCATGTGTGGGAACGGTTCTGACCTGAGATGCCCACTGGTGCTAATGCATCTCTTCAGTAAGAATGGTGTTTGGTGCGAGGCCAGGATAAGTATTCACAAACCATAACTTATTAGCTCTCTTAATTTGATTCTATAATGTGATTTATCACAAACCCCTCCTTTTTTTTTTTTTCTTTTTTTTTTTTGCTCTCCTAGTACCTTATTTACAAAGCCAGAAATTGTTACCATGGGAACACAGTACCAGGCAACCTCAGTGGCTTGGCATAATGCCCAATGGTTGCTAGGGCAGTGTTGTCAATGGCTATTGGGTTGTGTGAACCTGTGTGTGTGTGTGTGTTTTCTATGTAAATAGAAGTGAATATTATGTTTTAAAATTATTATGAATGTAAAATCAGGATTAAATTAATAGATCGAAACTATTTCATGTTTTTAGGCATATTTTTATTACTTAAATTCTGTGAATACAAGAAATTACAATAACAGGCTGACATGTAATTTTAATTTATTTTCAAAGATTTTAACTTAAATTTTCTATCAAAAAAAACTTTTAAAAGGTTATTGTTGTACACTTATATACTCCAACCCATATACTGAAGATTAATGCTTTAGTTCAATAGAATTGTCCTTTTGTGGTTTCTAAAGCGTAATCCCAAAACTCCTTATTTGACCTGGGAGCTGCTGAGTTTTGGGCCCCGGGGCCACCCAGGCTTCTGGTACCGGAGGCTCCTGCTTGGACATGCCCGTGCACATTGGCACAGAGCTGGCATTGGCACAACCATGCCGCATGAATGCGTGACCGGACTGCGAATGAGTCGGTGTGAGAGGTTTACATGGGTAGAAGAGGAATCAAGGGGATAAAGGGAGGAGATTCAAGTAGTGCTTGTCAGAAAAAAAATAAAAAAGTTTCAAAAGATTTGGGAACTTTAAGTGTGCGGTGATGAAGGACGAATCAGAGACGCGTAGAGGGCAGAAAGGAGAGTCAAAGAGAGGCGGTGAAGGGTGGGCGGAGGCTGGCTTTTACAATAGCAGGAGGGAGTGGAGATGTGGGGTTTTTGTTCGAAAGGTAGCCAAAAAAATGTTTGTCAAATATGTGAAACTCTCAAACCAATTCAAATGGTGTTGCCTTACGTTGTCAATATTTATCTGATTTATCACAAAATATTTTTTAAATAAACCAATCAGAGTCAGTTACTGCTTCTGCATCCGGCTGTGTTGTGTAATTCAAAGTGACGAGCACATATAACCGTGTCAGCTAATAGAGTGAGTTACCTTATGTGGAATCAGCAATAAGCTGCTTCCACTTCTACATCTGCAGTTGTATTTTGGTGCATTGGCCAAGCTGAATAGAAGGCCTTGCAGCTCAGCTGTGCAGCAGCCATCAAATAATCCATGAGTCCTTGAGGCACACAGCAGCAGTGTCAAAACACATCCATTGACGGCTAATAACAGCCAATTTGCTGCTTTTGCTGGAGATCACCTCAGCGAGATGTCGAATGTGTGGGTGAACCCCATTATTTATGGAACATAATAAGAGAGATTGACTATATGGTGCCGTTACTCCAAGCTGTCATCCAATTACTTGGTCATTAAATTCTATTTGATACGCTGAAAACTAATGTAGAACAAGGCAATTTTAGCAGCACTCTGAAAATAGCTTGTTTAACAGCACAAACCAGCATCCTCCTTTCACTGCGAGGCGCTGTCATCATGACACCTTGCAGGGAATCTGATGAAAGTATAGATGCATAGATACACACTCAGTTTGCCAAATTGATCTAATTTAACAGGCTGGAAATGTAAAACCGCAAGTGTAGAATATACTCAGTCATCATCTGATGTACTCACATTGTCTGTGGCGTTTAGCTGATAGCTGTAATTTCTACAGGTTGCGTTTTGCATTAGGTGACTTTTGATAATATTCAGAGTTTTGCTGCTGAATTGTTTCAGGGCTGCTGCAAAAAACATGTTTCTTTTCATTTAATAGTCACATTTTTTACAATAATAACTTCAAAATGGATGAGTAATCTCTCTAATACAGTGCTTGCAAAAGTATTCACATACCTTAAACTTTTTAATTTTTTGTCTTATCACAACCACAAGCTTCTGTGAATTTTTTAAACATTATTTTTATTCTGGACTTTCAGAAGAACCATTCAAACATTTGTTATGCTCTTAATAATAGTAGAGGCGAACTTATATAGTCCAAGATTGCATGGATTTTAATTACACTTTCAAATTTGTACATGAATATCATTTAGGTTAGAATCAAATGACCGAACAGTTAAAACATCCAACAAAACAAAAAGGAAATAAAATAGCTCTCAGGCAGGTACAACAGGAATAAATCACATTTTCAAAAATCCTACAATTTTCTTTAATCTTATTTATCAGGGTGGCTTCAGTGAATTTTATTGGGATTTTCTGTGATAGACCTTCACTAAGTGGCACATATCAAATTAAAAAGTATTCCATTCACTTGTGTCTAGCGCTAATATCTCTTTACAAAGTCTAGTGCAGCTAGTTCCTTCAGATGTCATCTAATTATCTATCTAAAAAAAAAACAAAAAAAAAAACAAACTTGAATTTCCCCCTGGAGATTAATAAAGTATCTCTATCTATCTATCTATCTATCTATCTATCTATCTATCTATAAATCTAAATATCTATCTATCTATCTATCTATCTATCTATCTATCTATCCATCCATCCATCGATCCATCCATCCATCCATCCATACATCCATCCATCCATCCATCCATCCATCCATCTTTCTTTCTTTAAGGCTCCAGTGGGCCCTCAAAGTGTGAATAATA
>CAEFZX010015138.1:0-12363 GCA_903066825.1 Alfaro cultratus
AATCACAGGAGGGACACTGATCTGTCCAATCACAGGAGGGACACTGATCTGTCCAATCACAGGACGGACACTGATCTGTCCAATCACAGGACGGACACTGATCTGTCCAATCACAGGAGGGACACTGATCTGTCCAATCACAGGAGGGACACTGATCTGTCCAATCACAGGAGGGACACTGATCTGTCCAATCACAGGACGGACACTGATCTACTTTGTCATTTGCATACAGAGAAGGTTGATGTTACCAATTCATCTTTTTAAATAAACTCAAAGTCTTAAGTTCAATTATATGAGTATAAACTGTTCTAAATTACAATAATTACATTAAAACCCACAAACATCTGCTTAAAAATGTTATTGATTCTGGCTAACGCAGCGTTTAAGTTTTAAATAAATTTTAAGTCGTATGATGCTTTCTGTGATAGACTGGCGACCTGTCCAGGTGACCCCGCCTCTCGCCCTGTGACAGCTGGAGAGGTACCAGCACCTCCTGACCCCGATGGGATGAGGGTGGAAGAAAATGGATGGAGAGATGGATGATGCTTTCCAGTGTAACAGAGAAATCTGTTTATCAACCATGTTTCCTCACTTTTAATTGAATTAGATGGTAAACATGGTGCATTCAGTGAGTAGAAGATTTGATGTAGTTAATCACTGCATCACTGATGAGTCCATGGCTGTTTGTGTCTCTGTTGTCCAGTGATGAACTGGAAATCTGTCCATCCTGTCAACTAAAAACAGTAACATGGATGGATGGATAGATGGATACAGCAGAGACATAGAGACATTTCTCAATGTAGCTATGTCTCTATGTCTTTGATATATAGAGAAATGCTACATAGACACTACAGTCAGTCAGTCATTCACACTCTGACACGCTGATGGTGGTGAGCTGAGCTGTAGCTACAGCTGCCCTGCGGTAGTCTGACAAAAGCTACTACTTCATCATGTCACTTGATTTGAATTCCAAACAGTTCCCATGACATGAAAATTTTAAAGATATATTTATCTCAGGCAGAGCTATAAAACATTTGGTTGCTCTGATAGCTTAACAAGCTAAGGCCAGCAGGTGAAACTCATAAGACAATGACACTGTAGTAGGTTACATTTGCATTCAGATTAACAGTAGACAGTGAGATGGAGTCCTATAGTAAATAGTTTAATGTAACATGTTTGTTTAAGAGTTTTTCATCCCTACAGCCCCTGGATGTAAAGAGAGACAACAACAAGTTGAGAAAGTCCTTGTAAAATTGAAAAAAAAAAAAAAAAAGTTTCTTGGTTTCCAAAACAATTCTCAAAAACGCTGGAAAGATGTCGGAAAGGAGGGAACTGTTAGGCCAAATCCAGCAAAACAGGGACTGTCACCTGTTTAAACGGTTCACCTAAACATCACATGAGTGGCACCTACATACTTACCAAGTGTGACCTACCTGTGACAAACGCACAGCACTAGACATCTAGTCTAGTTCTCTAAATGCCACCTTGGCAGCAGCCTCCATCCTGAACCTGTGGAGAAACAGGAAATATGCTGAGGGAAAAGCACCATGTGCCAGAGTTATGTTGAAATAGATGTTTATCATCACTTCACCTCCAGTATCATTCTGGTATATTAATGTCTCTGTTCTGTTTTGTGTGTGAAAACATCCTGAATGAAAGCAGAGAACAGAAACACTGAACAGTTTCCATCCCTCCGCTGAGCTGCAGTTCTTTAAACATCCACTTGATGGTGCTGTTGTCCAATAAAACAGAAAAACAGCCAGCATGAAGGACGCCACCTGCAGGATGCAGGAGTCCTAGCAGCCACCTTCAGATTCAGTGAAGTGATTTGCTTCAAATCATAAATAAAAACACAGAAGAAAGAAAACTGAGGAATTCTGGGATGTTTTCATTTCTATCAATTTATTTCAGATCCAGATGTTTCAGTTCAGATCATCAGTTGGACTGATCTGTTAGACAGCAGCTGTAATGAAAGGATGATAGAAATTATGTTTTATTAGAGGAAATAAACACAAATATGTTTATATTTAGAAACTTAGAAATAACCTGACCTTCTGTATGATTGGTTTCATTTGTTCTGATGGATGTTAAAATGATTTTAATGTGAATATTTTGTATTTTTTGATAGTTGAAGCTTTTAGAGTCGACTCACCTGGTTATCCAGATGCTTTTGTGTTTGATTGCTGCTGGTTTGTTGTTTCCAGTCTGAAGGAGACTGAGAAGAGTTTCTGTTGACCTTTACAGAAACCAGATCAGTGAATCGTCTTCGGTTCAGTCTCTGACTCGGTGAAACTCCTCATGTGACTCAGCTCTGAATGTTCTGGAAACAGAAACATGATTAAAATAATCTGATCGTTTCATGACTGACTGAAAACAATCGTCTCATTTTCTGAACAGGAAGTGACTTCAGACTTCATTAGCAGGAAATCCAGAGAGGATTGAAATCAACATCAATGATTCATCAGGCTGATGCTCAGAAGTGTGTCATTAAAGCCGTTGGGGTCTTTTTAAACCGTCTGAAGATAAATATGATGAGATTATAAAATAAAAACCAATAATATGAGCCACAGGGTGAAACATTGACAGAGTTAGCTAGCACGGCTACAGTTACAGCCTAAACTACTCAAATCCAAAGTAGTTGGATGTTCATTTGGATCCAAAATCCAAATGAACATTAGGCTCCATGTTTGATATTTTTCAGGTTCCAGAAAAACTTTTTCTCAGGATTTGGTCAAAATTTAGCAGAAAACTTGTTAATTTCATTGATTATTTCCTCATCAGGTCACCTTCAATGATTTCTGTCTCAACTTCCTGATCCAAATCAATCAGAAGTTTTATCTCTAAGAATCTGAACTTTTCTTGGTTTTAATTAAATTCCTTCTTAAATTATTCAGTTTTTAAAAGTTTCCCTTTTACCATGAAGCAAACTGAATTAAATCATTTTAACATGTTTATGAAACATATTTCATTTATCTGCTGGTTTCTCTGGAAGTTAATCTGGTGAAGGTTGATTGATCGGATCTGATTAATCTCATCATTATTGATCCTGTTCTGTCATATTTCATAAACATTCAATTTATGTTTACAGTAAAAGTTGCTTTGGTCTGTTTATTGTTGACTCTGTGGTTCTGGGGTCAAAGGTCATCCAGATGTTATTTAATCTAGATTTAATAATTCTGGTTCCAAACTGACAGTTTTAGTCCAGATTATAGATCTGAATGTGTAACGATGACCAGCTGCTGCTGCAGTTCATGTTGTTATATTTAGAACTGAATGAATGATTCTTGTTTCCTGGAAGTTGCAGCTGCAGGTTTTTTTTTTCCGTCGGAAATTTTCTGTGGTCGAGTTTCTCTGGTTCAGCCGGATGTTTGTCAGATTCTGGGTCGACCACGAAGCTGCTGCTGCTGCTGGAGCTGCTGCTGCTGATGATGATGGTGATGGTGATGATGATGATGATGATGATGATGATGATGATGATGATGATGAGCTGCTGCCTTCCGGTGCGGTTGGCCTAGTCAAAGCAACAAATAGCTTCTGCTGAACCTCTGACAAAAAAACAATTAAAACTGATTTCTAAGCTTAATGGCTGCTGCTCAACCTGGGGAGGGTCAAAGGTCATCTCCGAACCAGCCTAGCAGAGTGTGAAGCAAGCCTCGGTTAGCAGGTCAAAGGTTAAAGGTCATGGTACTGATGGTATCCAGAAACAAGATGGCAGCCAGATCTGAAGAACATCATCGGCTGGACCAAAGCGTGATGTCATCAGGGTTAAAGTGATGTCATCAGGGTGAACCCAGCTAAGGCTTGGCGGTGGAGGAGTGATGCTGTGGGCTCCAGAGTGACCAGGATCTGCCTGTTAGCTTCCTCTGCGTCCTTCTGTTCTTCCTGACATTAAATCATGTTGAGCTTCACGTTGCTCTAATTCTTCTGGTAAAATAATATTTAAACATGCTTAGATTAAAGTCGTATTTTTTGACGTCCAAAGGGCCGAGGAAAAAGCTACGGCGGCCTGGTTTTGGCCCCTGCGCCTCATGTTTGACAGCTGTGCTCCAGATGAAGTTTTAGTGTTTATTGAAGCTGAAAAATAAAATAAAATAAAATATGATAATAAGTAATAAATAATATAAAGGTTATGTAAAGTATCTGTAGTATTTATTTTTAATTGATCCAGTTTGAATCACTAAATTACTTATTTTTATAAAACAGGAAATGACCTTAAAATATGTTTTATTCTATTTTATATAAAGATGAATGAATGACTGACTGAATGCATCTGCAGGCTGGTGTGACCTCTGACCTCTGCAGCTCCACTGTGGCTCTGAATGTTTCTGCAGCTGCTGATCGTTCGCCTGCTGCTCTCTCACCATGTTGGCGGCGGCAGGAAGCGTGTGACCCGCTCTGGTTCTGATCCGGCCCGGTTTCCCCGCTTCGAGGCGCCAGCCGCAGCCGCCCTCGCCTGTGACGCTGAGCGACCGCATCCTGTGGAAACTGAGAGCAGAAGAACCTCAGCAGCCAATCAGAAGGCAGAAGCAGGCGCCCACGCCGTGACATCACAGCCGCCACAGGAAGTCTGCAGTTTCAGGTCACAGTGACAGGATTTCAGATGAACTTAATCTGGATTATTGAGACAGGAATTATGTTCTTTTCTCTGCTGATTATTTTCACATTTTGCAAAAATAAAATAAATTTTATGTTGATTCAGTAAAAAAGTTTCAGGATTTAAACCATTGAATGTTTTTATTTGTCTGAATCTAAATCATCCATGAAGCAGAAAAGAATAATAATAAAGAAAAAAATGGAGGTTTATAATGTAATATAAATCTCTGACTAATTTAAACTGATTCTGTTATGGATCAGAGAATAATTAATAATCAATGCTTTGATTGATTGATGATCTGCAGGGATCCTCATGTGACGATGTTTTCAGCGTCTTTAATGTTCAGGATTTAAGATAAAAAAGATTTTTATTTATCTTAAATCTTTAATTTAACTCACCAGGAAATAAATTCAAAATTAAACATCATATTTTAGAGAAAACAGAGAAACTGATCAGAACCTTCAGAACTGGTTTGACCCGGAACCATTTTGGACCCGGAACCATTTGGACCCGGAACCATTTGGACCCGGTTTAGTTTATTTTAGTTCCTGGAAGCTAAAATCTCCGGTTCTGGTCAGTTGGTTCTGTTGGGTTCTGCTCCAAGTTCAATCATTCAGACGTTGGATCAAAGCTTTTAAAGATGAACCAAATCTGTCCAGAACCAGAATCAGAACCAGGACCAGGACCAGAACCAGGACCAGGGTCAGAACCAGAACCGTCATGAAGCAGGCCAGACGTCTGAACTGCAGCAGAAACACAAAACCTGGAGTCGTTCAGAACGACATTTATGAAAATATTTAAGACCAAAGCAAAGAAGAAGAATGAGAGAAACTGGAGTTCAGGTCAGAGGTCAGAGGTCAGAGGATCCCAGACTTTCACTCCTAATAAAGCCTCCAAG
Organism: Alfaro cultratus; assembly: GCA_903066825.1. Taxonomy (NCBI): domain Eukaryota; kingdom Metazoa; phylum Chordata; class Actinopteri; order Cyprinodontiformes; family Poeciliidae; genus Alfaro; species Alfaro cultratus. The sequence continues at coordinate 5,493 of CAEFZX010015138.1, forward strand.
CTAAGATGCTAATGTTGATAATCCTGTTAGCTTCCTCCTGTAGCGACACATTAAACATGATGATGTTTGAATAACAAACATTATAAATAACATCAAACTGAACACATTTTACAAAATCAATAACTGATTCATTCAGTCATTCAGATCAATTCAAATTATAGTTTCAATAAATTTATAAAAGTCATAAATGGTGAAAATTCATCAGATGATTTTATGAAAACTTATTGATCCTTCAGCTGGTGACGTGTTGCTATTATCTGCAACATTTATGCTAAAAAAAAAATAAAATAAAAAAATAATAAAATAATAATAATAATAATAATAATACCCAAGACTCCGTTTAACTCCTGTTACCATGGCGATAAAAAGTCCATTTTAAATCTTCTCGTCTTTTAACTCCAACATTCTGGAAATCAGTTTTATTTCCTCATAATGAGGTTTAAACAGCCGATCAAAGTTATATAACAGATCAAATGAAACATAAAATAAAAATATAGAATGTGTTCAGATGGCTTAAATAAAACTGTTTGTAATAAATGAGATTAAAATAATGAGGCCATGAATGATCCATAGATCTGACCTCAGTGGAAAACAGGTGGATCACACACACGCCCCCCCCCCCCCCCCCCCCCCCCCCCCCCCCCCCCCCCCCCCCCCCCCCCCCCCCCCCCCCCCCCCGCCCCCCCNCCCCCACACACACACACACACCCACACACACACACCCACACACACACGTACACACACACACACCCCCCCACACACACACACACACACACACACACACACACGTACACACACACACACACACGTACACACACACACACACACGTACACACACACACACCCCCCCACACACACACACACACCAGCTGCTCTGCGGGTTTCCATAGTTTCCATTCGGTCTCTGAACAGGAAGTGATGAAACTCGTTCATCAGATTCATCGCCTCACAGTCGGGATCTGAATTCTGCCAGGAAACCACAGAAGAAGAGTGCGGCTCCTTCATCGCCTCCTCCTCTTCCTCCACCTGCTCAGAACCGCCTTCAGGACATCCTGCTGTTTTTGGGTCAGAACTCTGAGCAGCTTCACATCCAGAACCGGGTCAAAGTCTGGGCTCAAATTATGTCAACTAAACGCTGAATATAAAATAAAACCTGATAAAAACAAAATACTGAAACAGGCTGCATGATATTCTGACGATATTCAGTTGATATTCTGATGATATTCTGACGATATTCTGACGATATTCAGTTGATATTCTGATGATATTCTGACGATATTCTGTTGATATTCTGATGATATTCTGACGATATTCTGACGATATTCAGTTGATATTCTGATGATATTCTGACGATATTCTGACGATATTCAGTTGATATTCTGATGATATTCTGACGATATTCTGTTGATATTCTGATGATATTCTGACGATATTCTGGTTGCTGCGCTGTGAAAATGATGGAACGTTTTCGTTCGGTCCAAACTTCTCAATCTGAACCTGGAGACTTTGGATCGTTTAGATAAACGACGTTTAACCAGGAAGAACGAACCGTTTCCATCTGATGGAAGTTTATAACAGACACAACGGGTCATTAATGGATTACTGATTAATGACATCAGAACCAGAATCAGAACAGAACAGAACAGAACAGAACCAGAACCAGAACCAGTTGCACATTTACCAAGGTTTTCTCCTGAATACAGATTCAGTTTCTCCTCTGAAGGAGAAACTGAATGAAAACTGAAAAACTTTAATCTCGTTTTTTTTCTTTGTATTTTTAGGATCTGGATGTTTAATTATTATGATCATTTTTAATATTTTGGGGCATTTCTGAAAGGTTTAACAAAGATTATTTATAAAAAGATAATGAGTGAACATGTGGAAGATCGCAGCTCATCATGAAGAGCAACGTTACACCAGGAGGAAACTAAACTAACATCATCTGCATAAAGTCGGATATTCTTCTTATTTTAAGAATAAAATCATAGAGATTCACAACAGAACTGCTTCTCATTTTGAGAGATTAAAACTAAAATATTAACATATTTTAATTAGATTTTCTGTCACAGATGAACGTAGCATCAGTTTTTTCAGCTCTGTTGGATTTTATTTGTCAGCTGTCAGACAGGAGATCAGGTAGAGATCAGGGGAGACAGAGCCTCACCTGTCATCATGGAAAAATATAATAATAAGATCATTTTCACCCTGTGGTTTGTACTATAAAGTGTTTATTTTTCATTTAGCTTAACCAATTTTTTCTTCAGAATCGCTGAATTTTCACAGTTTCCCTTTTAAATGCTAAGAAGCGAAGCAGGTGAGGCAGCAGTGAGATGAGCCTCACCTGGACTGATCAACCTCACTAACTGCACTGGCTGCAACTCTATGGGAGCAAGATCCTCCTGTCTGAACGTCGCCAATAAAATGGTTAAAAAACATTTAATGTATGATCTGATGTTCCATAATTCAGTTTATCTATATAATGTTCAGTGTTTTTGTCACCAACTGTGTGTGTAACGTGTTTCTGAGCAACGATCAGAAACCAGAGAACAGATTCCAGGTGAGGCAGGCAGTTCTCTGGCCTCATGGCAGGGGGCGCTCATGATCCCAGACATTGAGACTCCACAACTGCAGAGGAAGAGACAGTAATGGCGAGCTAGCCATGGAGCTAGTCATGGAGCTAGCCATGGAGCTAGGCATGGAGCTAGCCGTGGAGCTAGCCATGGAGCTAGTCATGGAGCTAGCCGTGGAGCTAGCCATGGAGCTAGGCATGGAGCTAGCCGTGGAGCTAGGCATGGAGCTAGCCGTGGAGCTAGGCATGGAGCTAGCCATGGAGCTAGCCGTGGAGCTAGCCGTGGAGCTAGCCGTGGAGCTAGCCATGGAGCTAGCCGTGGAGCTAGGCATGGAGCTAGGCATGGAGCTAGCCATGGAGCTAGCCATGGAGCTAGGCATGGAGCTAGCCGTGGAGCTAGCCGTGGAGCTAGCCGTGGAGCTAGTCGTGGAGCTAGGCATGGAGCTAGCCATGGAGCTAGCCGTGGAGCTAGACGTGGAGCTAGGCGTGGAGCTAGGCGTGGAGCTAGACGTGGAGCTAGCCATGGAGCTAGCCCTGGAGCTAGCCGTGGAGCTAGCCGTGGAGCTAGCCGTGGAGCTAGGCATGGAGCTAGGCATGGAGCTAGGCATGGAGCTAGCAATGGAGCTAGGCATGGAGCTAGCCGTGGAGCTAGGCATGGAGCTAGGCGTGGAGCTAGCCGTGGAGCTAGGCGTGGAGCTAGGCGTGGAGCTAGGCGTGGAGCTAGCCGTGGAGCTAGCCGTGGAGCTAGGCGTGGAGCTAGCCGTGGAGCTAGGCGTGGAGCTAGGCGTGGAGCTAGCCGTGGAGCTAGGCGTTGAGCTAGCCGTGGAGCTAGCCGTGGAGCTAGCCGTGGAGCTAGCCGTGGAGCTAGCCGTGGAGCTAGGCGTGGAGCTAGGCGTGGAGCTAGGCGTGGAGCTAGGCGTGGAGCTAGGCGTGGAGCTAGGCGTGGAGCTAGACGTGGAGCTAGTCGTGGACCTAGTCGTGGAACTAGCCGTGGAGCTAGCCGTGGAGCTAGGCGTGGAGCTAGGCGTGGAGCTAGACGTGGAGCTAGACGTGGAGCTAGGCGTGGAGCTAGCCGTGGAGCTAGGCGTGGAGCTAGCCGTGGAGCTAGGCGTGGAGCTAGACGTGGAGCTAGGCGTGGAGCTAGACGTGGAGCTAGCCATGGAGCTAGGCATGGAGCTAGCCGTGGAGCTAGCCGTGGACCTAAGCATGGAACTAGGCATGGAGCTAGCCATGGAGCTAGCCATGGAGCTAGGCATGGAACGAGGCATGGAGCTAGCCATGGAGCTAACCATGGAGCTAGGCATGGAGCTAGCCATGGAGCTAGGCATGGAGCTAGCCATGGAGCTAGGCATGGAGCTAACCATACAGTAAAGTGCAGCGATATATTTATAGTTTACTCCATAATCTTTTTGCCGTCCAGCTTTGTCCCCATGAGCAAAAGTTCCTCATGTAAACATGCAGCTGGTCTATATTTGTAAATGTGATTATGATTAAGTCGATGCCTCACCAGCTTTGTGCCTCACTGTACGTCACTGGTAGAGAGAGAGACGTGTCAAAGGTCAACACACTGGGAATCGAACCCACTGAGGTTCAGTCACAGCTGCCACAACGTAGCTCCAGTTTTCAGCTCCATCCATCCCTCAGAATGCTGCTGCCACCACCATGTTTTCCTTTATAGTTCCGGACTGTGGATCAGAACATTTCTGTTTCCTTCTGTTTGCTTTTAGTTCAGAAATAATCCACAGTTCTTACCGTCGCCTGCCGACTCGCTCCGCCATGACGAACCTGTTAGCGTTAAACCTGGACGGCTCAGAAACAGACGGTTGGTGCCTGATGTCACTTTATCAGGTTGCTGCGCCGTCGCCTGCACAAGCAGCAGGATGAAACCAAACGGAGAGAAAACAGAGACGGATGGCAGCATTTTTGAATTCATTGTTTTGCAGCAAACAGTTCATGGGAGGCGTCTGATCATCAGTAACCCTGGAGCTCCACCATCATGTATCCTAGCATGTAGCTAACGCCGCTAGCTAACACCAGTAGCTAACACCAGTAGCTAACTGTGAGCTACATCCCAGTTAGACCAACAGGAACCAGTAGAAGCCAAACTGGGGAAAACAATCGCAGTCGCTCTGATCAATGCTCCCGTCCCTCACTAACAACGTCCATCAGCGTGGTCAGGTAGGGTCAACTCCTGTTTGACCTCAGGGGTCAGAGGTCACTGGTTCCATCCCTGTCAGTCACCGGGCGAGAGACAGGGGACGATCTGGACGGGTCCAGATGGGTCCAGATGGGTCCGGACTGGCTGTGTTCTAATAAAACACGTTAATAAAACATGGTAAGTCATAAATTTATTTCTGACAATAAATAACTTTTTAATGTAAATGTTTCTGTGTCACCAGAACCAAACAGAACCAGTTAAACAAACCGAACCAGTTAAACAAACCGAACCAGTTAAACAAACCGAACCAGTTAAACAAACAGAACCAGTTAAACAAACCGAACCAGTTAAACAAACTGAACCAGTTAAACAAACAGAACCAGTTAGGATTTTTATTTGTTTCTTTGGTTTGTTTTCCTTTAATTCAATAACATTTTGATTCATATTCTCTCTTATTGTCTATTATACTAATCATTTCCTCCAGAAGTCGGTTGGTTTCTGCAGCATCAGAAACCGTTTCACAGATTTCAACATAAAGACATTTATTCTGTTCATTAGTTCTGGGTCTTTAGTTCTGGTTTATCTGACCCGTTTCGTGCTTGTTGCTCCCTCCTCACCCAGCTGTCAGAACAAACACTTTCATATCTCAGCTCTGCAGGTTTTGCAGCAGAACAAACAGGAAACCACAGAAACATCAGCAGCTTGTTGCAGTTTGAGCCGCTCTGCTGATCTCTGACAGATTACAGATTATCTCCCTGCTGATCTCTGACAGATTACAGATTATCTCCCTGCTGATCTCTGACAGATTACAGATTATCTCCCTGCTGATCTCTGACAGATTACAGATTATCTCCCTGCTGATCTCTGACAGATTACAGATTATCTCCCTGCTGATCTCTGACAGATTACAGATTATATCTCTCATCACTGATATGTGATCAAATGACTAGAAATCAACACATCCAGGTGGATTCTGCAGCTGAAGGATGAAAAGTTTCATCAAAAGTTTCACTAAAAACCGTCCAGATCGTCTAAAGAAGAAAACTTGTTTTATTGAGCTACAGGAGGAAGTTGAGGTGTCAGAGTAAAGATGGCCGCCGCTGCTCAGAGGTCGACCTTTGACACGGTCGGCCATGTTAAACAGGCTGAAGGTTCTGGATGTCAGGACGTTCAGACCGACCCGTTCTCCTCTGGCTGCTGAGGTTCCTCAAGGCTCTGATTTAGCTCCACTTTTATTTTCCTGTTCTATTATTTCACTCCAGTCCAGTTCAGATATCTGTCATTTATGCTGATGACACTGAACTGTATTTTCATTTGGATCACATCTGATATAATTCAGACATTCTTTCTATCTGTGGGTGGTTCCGACCCAGACTGCCTGTAGAACCGGGCCTTCAGCAGAATGATGAAGTTAAAGTCAGAAGTTTCTCTGAAGCGTTTCTGTGTTTAGGGGTGAGGCGGGTTTTGCAGGACAATTATGAAAATATAAATAGAAACCGTTTTTCTAACGTCAGACCTACGTTTTTATTCCCAAACCAGTGTATGAAACAATATTCCTGCCCATAATTTGATAGTTAGAGGAACAGACCTGCCCTCCTCACCATGAACCCGAGTCTGAACAACATGGAGGCAGAAACTGAGTCATTATCAGACTGAGGGCAGCCAGACTGATTTATTTAGCTAAATTATTATATTTAGATCAATATTATTGCTGAGGGGAACAAACAGGCCTTCTGACATACAGATAAAACAGAACAAAACCTAAAAAGGCACCAGGGGCATCAAGGATAAAAGGGGCTCAAGCCCCCTGAACCCCCCCCCTGCATGTGCCTGAAACCGAATCCTTCCTGCTGATCAAAATCATCCAAAAATAAAAAGTTTTCCTGAACAGATGAAACCAAAACATCAATCAATAAAACCCAAACCAGCAGCAGAACCTCTGCAGCCTCTGACCTCTGACCTTCATCTGACCTTCATCTGACCTGAAGCCCAAAGTCCAGCTGGATCTGTCCGGTTTTACTGTAAACATTTTCCTGGATGAACTTTAACCTCCAGCAGGAAAAACACCAAAGATCCAAAACACACCAGAGCAACTATAGATGATCAATAATAGATGATCAATAATAGATGATCAATAATAGATG
>CAEFZX010015139.1:0-47778 GCA_903066825.1 Alfaro cultratus
CAAGGCTCCCCGAGGGACACGGTCGAACGCCTTCTCCAAGTCCACAAAACACATGTAGACCGGTTGGGAGAACTCCCATGCACCCTCCAGGACCCTGCTGAGGGTGTAGAGCTGGTCCAGTGTTCCACGACCAGGACGAAAACCACACTGCTCTTCCTGAATCCGAGGTTCGACTATCCGACAGACCCTCCTCTCCAGTACCCCCGAATAGACCTTGCCAGGGAGACTTAAGAGTATGACCCCTCTATAATTAGAGCACACCCTCCGGTCCCCCTTTTTGAACAACACCTTATTGCAGTTGTTCAAACTACAATAAAGTTTGAACAACATTATTGCAGTTAACCTCAACCTTTCTAAGTTAACCTCAACCTTTACTCTTGACACTCTGCTGCCCCCTTATGGACAAACTAAAAAATGCAAGAGCCTGACATAGTATTTCATTTCAGGTTCCAGTCATTGCTCCTTAGCACTTTACAGGATATTACTCAGCTAAAACGAATCTCAAATAAAAAAAAGAAAAATAAATTCAAATGAATACAGATTTATTGAAAATGGCATTCATCAGTGAGCAGGAAAACACTGTGTAAACAAATGCTGCAGGTTATGTCATTCACTTTGCCTGTAAACGCAACTTTCAACTGTAATTTATCTGCCTATAGGAACTGTAACACTTTACTTGCTAGTTACACGCTACAAAAACACAAAATCATAACCAGCATTTTCAGTTTCTAGTGCAAATATATTAGAACACCTGAAATAAGACAAATCTAAGTGATATGTAGCTTTTCCAAAACATGTAGGAGCTTGTTTTAGGTCAATAAATTGTTTAATATTGATCAGAGCTACTAGCTCCACTGTAAGATATTTCTCACTTATAATATGAAAAGAATATCTTGTGATAAGTAAAAAAAATCTTCCAGTGGAACTAATAGTTTTAATCAATAGTCAAGAGTTATTGACCTAAAAGGTTCTATATCTTACGGAAAAGTTGCTTGTAGGCTAGAACACTTGAAATAGGAGAAAACTAAAATATTAGCACCAGAAATTAAACCATAAATACTTGGTAACTGTTGTTTTTGCACTGCAGCTACATCCATGTTTTCAGCTTGGCATGATGTCATCCATATGTCAGACTTCTCAGGCAAATCAAATCTTAAGTCAACAGTATTGATATTGTTGCAGTTTTCCCTAATTCTTCCAGACAATTAAAAGAGCTTATGTATAGTTTCACTTAATTATACAATTTCTGTGACAAGTTTACTTACTTTCTTTTCCTCCATTTTCCAATTAAGAGTTTAGATTTCTCTTCAAACAGAGTTGGTAGTTTTAGGTTTCAATTTTAAGGAGTAAATACCAATTTAGTTGTGGAAAAAGTTTTGAAAGGAATTAAATTTTGTGGGATAGGAGAAAGTGTTCAACTGTGTCCTTCAGGGTTTCCTGTGGGTGGTACTTTGGGAGTATGGGGTGACAATATAACCAGTGTCAGATCTTGGTCTGCATTATCGGCAGTAAGTTGGACACTTTTCCAATGAGAGGTTTCCCTTTGTCACCTTTCTGGACAGCATTTCTAGGCAATGCCAAGATGTTGAAGGAATCTGTTTTGGAGGCATCAGGCAGAATGTGAAGCAGCTGGGATGCGGATCAGCACCTTGACTGTGGTCCTAATCTGGAAAAGGATAGAGTGTTTCACCAGGTTGGGGGTGAAGTCCTACCCAAAGTAGTGCCATTTAACTTGGGTTCTTGTTCACAAAAAAGGAAAAATTGGAGTGGGAAATCAACAGGAAAATTAGTGTGGTATTTGAAATGACATGAAAAGGTATTGGTCTGTTGGGGTGAAGCGAGCTGACCCGAAAGGTGAAGCTCTCGATTTACTAGTCGATCTACGTTCCTGCCCTCATCTATGGTCTCAAGCTTTAAGTAATGACAAAAAGAATGAGAAAGTGGATACAAGGGTCTGAAATGAGTTTCCTCCACTGGATGTCTGCGGTGTCCCTTAGAAATAGGGTGAGACGCTCCTCCATCTAGGAGGGTCTCTGAGTAGAGACGAGCCATTGAGGTGGCTTAGGCATCTGGTTAGGAAACCTTAGGAAAGTTAGGGAATTCCCATTGGAAGAAGACCCAGAGGTAGACCCAGGTCACCCTGGAGGAACTATATTTCTTCGATTGGGAACATCTTTGGGGAGTTGGCTATTCTACACTTTTATATCCCAAAAAACCTGCCATATAACAGCAGCATGCACAGTTTTGAGAGCAACCATAAAGACTAGGACTGGCTATGTTTACGTGGATATAATGGGTGACGAATTCCGATTGGCTCACTCATTGAACCTATTAAAAATTTATTGACAATGGTTAAAAGCAAAGCAAAGTCAAACAAACTGAAAGAGTGGTCAAATATTCAATAAAAAGGCTTGTTGATGTTAACTAAAAGCATTTGGTTAAGGGGAAACTTGCTTAGCAACATTTAATCCAATCTTACTGGAGGTGTATGATGTGAATAATTCATAATGCATTAAAATTTTAATTTGTGGACCTGATGCTTGTTTTTAAATGATATTGCAGCGCATGTTGTATGAAAGATTCAAATAAATAAGAAAAAGCTCCAAAATAATATAGAACTTGCTTCCTATAACAAGTTTATGTGAACTTCTCATTGAAAATGTAAAGTACATTTCATTTCACTCATTGCGGCATGCTTCCAGGTGTGTGTGAATCTGCGTAGAGTGTGTGTGGAGAGAGCTGCTCCACCGCGCCCTGCTGTGGCTGAGTGCACATTATCAGTGGAACGCCCTGGATGACCACATTCTGGCTACCAATGCCAATGTTTGGAACCACCAGTCCAGCTTCTTGACAAGGCTCAGCAGGCTTGGAGCCAACCATGTCAGGTGGAGTTGCTACTGTCACCAATGGTGAGCTCTTTTTTGTCACGACTCTTAGTTCTGTGCCCCCATCAGGAATGAAGGTACTGAGGCCCTCCAGATCAGAGCTGTAGGTGATCAAAGTCTGTGTGCTGCTGGAGTCCTGAGGGGTGTTATTGTCTGAACTCAGTTTTGTCAGCAGGACAGTCTGGGGTTCGGCTCTGATGGTACTACAAGACGACCCGAGAGGTTGAACAGCTGCCAGCAGGTTGACTTGTTGGATCATAGATTGATTGACAACAACGTCTTGGTTATCTGGATCCAGTAAGACCAGTTTGGTTTTGCTTGTTCCATCCCCACCAGCAGGGATTAAGGTGCTTTGCTGACCCAAAGGCTGTGGGACGATGATTTTAATCTGTGCGTTATTGTATGAAACTATTGAACTAGATGGGAAGGGAACTTCAATCTGAGCGTTGCTTTGCGGCATTGTAACGGGAACCAGGTTAACTGTGTCTGCTGAGCTGGAAAGCTGGAGCTGCACCGTGTTCTGGGCGTCTCTATGCTGCTTCTTGTGGCTGCGCAGCGAGTCCTCCCTCACAAACGATGCATTGCACAAGTCACAGTGGAAGGCCCGGGCTGCATCCAGTTTGGCCCGATACCGAGAGCTGACGGGTTTAGGAGAGTTTCGTCCACCTCTGGCGGCATTCCTGACTCTTCCTCTCTCTGCTTTATCCGAGTGACACTGCTCTCTGTGGGTGACCAGACAGCTGAGTCGCTTGGAGGCAAAACTGCACAAGTCACATCTGAAGGGGCGCTCCTCTGAGTGGATCCGCTCATGGACTTTGAGCGCCCCCTTGCTGGAGCATGAGTAAGTGCATTTAGAGCACTGAAAGGGCCGAGCGGGCAGGTGTTGCCTCGAGTGTTGCCGCAGAGCCGACCTGCTGGCGGACTTGTAGTCGCACTGCTCACACTGAAACAAGTTCTCAGTGCTGTGCTTGATGCGAGTGTGAGACTTCAGGTTTCCTTTCATAGCACAGCGGTACTCACAGAAGTCACACTTGTAGGGCTTTTCCCCGGAGTGAATGCGGAGGTGCCTCTTCAGGTCGGAGTTGATTTTGAACTTTGCGTCGCACTGCTGGCACTGGAAAGGTGCATCACCTTGAAAGAGAAAGCAAGAATAAATGAGAGGCTTGTGTCACCAGGTCAGCCAGGCAAACACTGAATTAGCATTTGAAGGAAGCTACCGGTGTGAGAGCGGAGGTGCACAGTGAGTTGGCTAGAGTTGCGGCTGGCGTAAGGGCAGATCTGGCATTTGAAAGGCCGCTCGTCGTAGTGGATCCGAAGGTGCTTCTTCAAACTGCTGCTGTCCGCCGCTGCATAGGAGCAGTGCTTGCACTTGTGAGGCCTCTCGCCCGTGTGGGAGCGGCTGTGCATGTTCAGTTTGTCACGCCGGCTGAAGCGCTTGTGGCAGAGCTCACATTCAAATGGCTTCTCACCTGCTCAATGATGGAAGAACAAAGTGGGCTGACTTTTTGGGCTTTTCTGCAGCTCATCTCAAAAACGTTCAGTATTAACCCATTTAAACTCACCAGTCACAATAGTGACCAAGAAATTTATTTCACTTTCAAGGACTCCAAAAAGCTTACTGATTAAATTTTCAGTTAATGTTCAGCAAATATTGGAAGTTTAGAGTGTTTGGATAATACTTATGCAGTATCACGTGTTTAGAGTAAATTATCACATGACCAGAGCTGTTTATATCTTGGTTGCACCTCGGCGAGAGGAAGACTGCCACAAACCTCCCAAAGAAGAGGATAGCAATGTATGTTTAAATAAACATACAACAAAGATTTTTGGTGCACATGATCTTTAAAGTGTCTAGTTATGATATTCACCTTGGCATTTACAAAAATTGGTTTGGTGTGTGAGCAGAATTTGTAAACATGTTGACGGTCACAATAGTGACCGGTGGGACAATACATTTGACCTAGGTGCGCTTATTTAAATACATGCCATATTCTTCCAATTCCAAAGTTCTTCCATTATAAGATTAATTTTGAGTGTGCTTATTGATCTGTTAAGACTTAGTGATGGCCAGACAAAGTATACAACAATGTAGTTATGAGAAAGATGGAATCCTTACTGATTTTGGTAGTGGTGGCTTAGACATGGACTATAAGGGGAAGATAGGCCATTTTCCATGCCTGATTTTGAATGCATATGATCAGTTCATGGGAAAAGAGGATGATCTCCCCCATCATCAGTCATGTGGCACTCTGTTAGCACCTGCAAAGTTTATGATGAAGGGAAAACTGTCTCTTTGATGTACCCTTTAAAAATAAAGAGGACTCAAACGAGGCTCTGGCACAAGATGAGAAACCGCTGGTCCACTAGAAAGACAACAATATTTTCCTAGTAGAAACAAAGAACTATACAGAAACTGATGTCAAATAGATCAATGAGCACATGAGAGGTGTAGACCTTCATGACCTAAACCCCTCAAGGTGCAGAGTCATGATCAGGTCCAAGAAGTGGTGGTGGCCCAGCTCAAAATCGCACTTGAAAATAGGGTGATTGTAGCTTAGGAGGTTGGAGTTTATCGTGTAACTGGTGGGTTGCCTGTTGGAACCCCCACTTTGTCTGTGTCAGTCGTTGTGGCCTTGATCAAGAGGACAATTCACCCGCCATGCCTGCCGTTGGTAGTCAGAGGATCCGGTGATGCCAGTGTATGACTTCCTTACTTCTATAAAACTGTGCCAGGGAAGCTGTAGCTAAAATATAGTAGCTTACTGCTATCAGTGTGTGAATGTGTGTGTGACTGGGTGAATGACTAAATGTGGTGAAAAGCACTTTCAGGTCATTTGGACTTGATAAAGAACTATACAAGTACAGGCCATTTACCTTTTAAAAATGTGTCGTAGAAGGGACGAACGATTTGCTGACCTTCTCATGGGTTGTGGCTTATTATCTTGTGCAAAGGCTTGGCACAAAGTCAGTAGGTCATGGAAATAGATCTCAAATGGACACTTTTCTTCAAGATGTGACCAAGACATTTACTGGTCAGTCAATGCAACAATCGTTTTCAGAGATGTTGCTTTTTCACCGCCCATGCCTGGGAGAAATTCAAGGCTTTATTGCACATTGACTGCTTCAAGAAAGATAATGGAAAGTAAGGAGGGGATGAAATAATCCAAAATTGAAGAATACCAAAGTCACCAAATGGTGAGAAGGAACCAAATAACTGAGCTTTGATTCTAGGCCTTGGGGTCCGGTATCCTGTAACTTTCAGGTGTGTCCCTGGTCCAACACACTTGAATTAAATAATGTTCACTTTTTATGATCTTTTCTATTTGGAAAAAGCACTTTTAGCTCATCTTAGTAAGAACACCATATTATCCCACCGGTCACAGTTGTGACGGATCATAAAACACACTTTTTTTTATATATTTTTCCACAATTTTTACAATTATTTCCCCTTGATTAGTTCAAAGGGCTATAAATGACATCTGATTTTAATATTTTCATGTCTGGAAAAAAATTGGGATTTTTAAAATGGGTTAAAAGGGATTATCTTACCAGTGTGAGTCTTGAGATGTCGCTCCATGTCTTTTTGGCCATACTGTGTTTTAAAAGTGCAACCTGTAAATGTGGAAGAAAAGACAAACTCTCAAATTATTTAGAAGCTATTAGAACCACATTGTGCAAACAATAAAATAGGTGATCTCTCTGACCTAACATTGGTGTGAGCAAATTTTGGCTCACATCTTTTTTCCCAACTTTGCTTTAATTTAGTAAAAGTTGCAAATATTTGTTTCTACTCAGCTCTATTAAAACAGTTCAGATGGGGTTCCACACACCAAATAAAGTGGCAATAATGTTCTTTCTGGCCTTGCATACCAACTCATGCTGTGAAGGAACCTTTACAACTGTAGAATAGCAAACTTTATGAGTTTAGCATTTACCCTGTCTCTCAAAGAAAGCTATTGGCTGACTTTTAAAGCACTTATCTGTGAATGTGCTTTTTATCTGCTTAGATGCATTTCTCTCTAACATGAAACCACTATAGAAGACATTGCTGAGATCTAATTTAGTTACTTACATAACTACATATTTACTAATTCATTTACATAGAAAGTACTCCCATATCATGGCAGAGTCTCTTGAGCCAGGTTCAAGAGATGCTCATCTAACGACACTACATAAATTGACTGAATTTAACTTTTATAATTTGAATATAACTTTAAACCTTCCCTGCATTCAGCATAAATAGTAACAATAAATGTTTTAAAAGGTCATTGCTGATGTACAGTATTTCCTTCTCTGCATTGCATTAAAACACCTGTTTGGTTCAGATCGGCATTTATGGTTTGAGGATCAGTAATTTTACAGAACCAACCTGAGAAACAGCAGGAGTGTCTTTTGGAAGTCAGGGCAGGTTTTAGTTTCTTGGATGGAGTTTTCTGTGCTTTGGTCAAGGACTTCTTGACACCCCTCACCACGCAGACTTGGTAAGCATCCTCAAGAACAAACTCTGCGCTGGGACCTAAGGATGGAGGAAACCATGTCAGACGTGCACGAAACGGCTGCTTTTAAGTGAGTTTCCATCAAAATATAAAACTGTAACCTGTAAGAGAGGCTGATACAGAGCTGACCGCGGTATGAGAGGAAGGAAGGGAGCATCCGTTTTGCTTATGGGCGAGAAAAACCTCATAATTATTGTACTGCTGTTTGCAGAAGCCGCAGATGTGGATGTCTGGGTTCACCTCCACCGCAGCACAGGATCCTGCATTTACTAGATAACGAAAATAGGAAATAATGACTTCACCACAGAATCTATATATTTAGACTTGTTATACTGACACCCAACAACAATTCTGTGCTGATTAGGAGTTGCTTTGTCTTACCTTCGCTGTTGCATGTTGCCATTTTCGAGGTTGTTTTGGTAAAGATCAACTTATTTTTCGGCTGCTGTGTTCGAGCGAACGCTTCATTTTGGCGTAAAACAAAAGCGACTCAAACGAAAATAAGGCCATCAATAAAACCGAATATTTTCAACTGTGAACTCCATGAAGATTAGTTTCCACCGAGAAAAAATAACACTTCACTCTTTCAAACACACCGACACTTTGAGGTTTTACGACACTATAGCTACAGTTTGCGGCATGCGTATCTACGTTACATACCATGTTGCATTGAATGCTGTGGGAAAAATGAATTTCTTCCTTTCTTTCTTTCTTTCTTTCTTTCTTTCTTTCTTTCTTTCTTTCTTTCTTTCTTTCTTTCTTTCTTTCTTTCTTTCTTACAACACAACAGATGCAAACCATGTTATTATGTATGTGTAAGCATCTATATATATTTTAGGATTCACATTATATAAGTTTGCTCAAAGAGTTGCTGCAAATTCTGATAGCTGTGGCCAGGAAGAATCTCCTGTAGCAATCTGTATTACTGCGATTCTAAAGAACCCTCTGACTGAAGACACTGTTGTTGCATAGCAATATCATGAAGAGGATGCTCTAGACTAGAGTCTAGGTTATTTGTAATGTTTTTCATTTCATGAAAAATCCTTTTTTGCACAATTATCTCCAGAGGTAGCAGAGAAGTTCCCAGAACACAACCAGCTTGTTTACCAGCTTTTTTATTAGCTTGTTTAGGCTAATGCTGCTACCCAAACTAATAATGGAAGAAGATATATTCTCTATAGCAAAATTACAGAAAATCTGCAGCATCTTGCTGCAAACACTGAAAGACCTAATCCTCCTCTAGAAGTAAGGTCTGCTCTGTCCCTTCTTGTAGACCTCTTCATTGTTGCATCACCAGTCCATTCTGTTGAATGGACACCGAGATGAATATCTGACAAAGACAAAGGAAAATCAGATATAAAGATGCATTATTCACACACAATCCTAATGCATAGTATATCAAAAAAGATATGGGGCAAAAATCGTTTCAGCTGCCATAGAACAAATTTGGAAATAGCTCCATTTATTCATTTATTGTTACCACTGATAATCCACTGCAATATATTTTACCCACAAAATGACATGTTTTCTGACTTAGTTTTAAAAGTATCTCATGTCTGGACTGAATATTGAAGATTCTTGCTGATTCATATGGCAAAGAAAAAATGTTTACTTCACTTAGCAGCCATGTTAGCATTTCCAAGGACCTGATGTGTTATGTTTAAAAAACATCTAGTTCAACTGCTTAAAAGGAAGTTATTCCTAATATAAAATTTTGATATACCCTTTATAAAGTTTGTCATGCTTAAGAATGTGAGCTACATCTTCAAATTCAGGTAGTTATCTTCTTTAGCTGACTACCTGTACTAAAATCGGCCTCAAAGACATACGTCAAAACTATTTTAACCCAAGTTAAAACATCGTCTTATTATATACTATGTGTTGTATTAAATTTTAACAGTTGGCTCAAAAGTAAACTTGAATTAGCTAAATGTAGTTTTAGCACTTGTTTTAGCACAGGAATGTAAAGCTACTTCTTGTGTGAGATTTCAGACACAGCAGCTGTTGTTGGGCTCCTTGCTGAACAGTCATTTTCAACTAAGGACAATTTACTGGGATCGTTGGGGTGAGGGAATGAGAAGGCCTCTATTTATGCCGGAGCAGTTGTGCTGGTGTGAATAAGCCATGAAAGTGAGTGACACACAGCTCCATTTTCAGTGGCAGCTCCTTAACTGCCTGATTGCCACTGTGAAGCTGAGGAATTTCCTTACGCTGACTTTCCCGAACAGCAAAGGCACAGGACTGATTCCTTCCCTGCTGAAACAGCAAATCCTCGAGACAGACAGGAGATCCACACACACACACACACACACACACCAGGCTTACACACACACACACCCCTACACACACACTGCGTGGCCTTTCATGGCCTGCCTTCATGACTGTGACAAGTTGATAATCGTCTTCTTTGAACAAGATTTCGTAAGGATACTCAACTATTATATTCAGACACCTCAGTGGGACTGTTTGTGTCAAATTAGTCACAAAAACAGCTTTATTTGCAGTTTTGAAATGTGGTGATACAGAAATGACATGAAAAGGAGCTAATTAAATAAATAATTTGATACATCCAGAATTTGCTAATCTTGTGCACATACAGTAAATCCCGGTCAGACTCAAGACGTGTCCCCACCCCCTTTCTGCTCCGACCGCAGCCTGTGGAGAGCAGGCTGAATGTTTTGATAAATTTTAATAGTTTCAGGAAAACTGTGCCTTTGGTTTCAATTTTGGTTTATGACTCATTTGGCAACTCCCCAAAGTAGGAAAAAGATACGGTGCCTTGCAACAGTATGCACCCCTTGAACTTTTCCTCATCTTGTAGCATTACAACTAAAACTCAGATGGATTTTAACTGGGATTGAAAACACTCAATAGGACACCATCATGTTTCTAGATGGACGGCCATGTCTTGGTTGCAGTTGCATCAAAGTCTCTTTGATAAAATGAGCAGTCCTCTGTGAGATGATGAAAACTTGGGCATTGTCTTATAACCTAACATGGCTTTAAACTTCACAACTTTATTTCCGACCTGTTTACTGTCTTCCTTAAGTCTTCATGATGCCGTTGTTCACTAATGTTCTTTCACAAACCTGCGTGGCCTTCATAAAGCAGCTGATGAACCCCATTTAGCACCCTAACAACATTGGATGTATAGAAAGCTGCATACACTTTTCAGATTTCTGTTAAAAAGATTGAAAAGAATTAATATTTTCCTTCAACTTCTGTCATAAAATACAAATAAATACATTACAGTTTACTGTGACACAATGAGAAGAGTTGTTTTCAAGAGAAAGAAAGAAAACAATTGAAGGAACTTTCACAAAGAGAGTTCAAGAATTTTTATTAAAAGAAACTTAAGCATTTTCAGTGCCAGTCAAGTCATCTTCTGACAATATTCAAGAGGATCCAATTAGTTATTGAAGTCTAAAGGAAAGTATCTTTTGGATATCAAGCTGTGTCCAATTCCAAGGCATACCTTTCGCCCATTTACCGGGACACCCGCGTTTCCAGTGAGTGATGTAATGTCCTTCTTTTCCCCAATGAGACAAGGGCAACAATAGGGGGGGCAATGTCTCTGTCACATTATTTCCCCCCACCGAGGCACGCCAGCTGCTTACAGTTGCTTAATGGCCACGAGCTGTCACAAGGCATCACAGCCTGCTGCCACACAGGAGCGGCAGATGCTTTAATTGCACAATGACTTGTAGGTTGTCAACAGCAATTATACCAGGCTTCCACCTGAGGGCACCCAAACAACACAGTCCACTCGCTTTAGAGGCACGGAGGCTCTCGAGCTATCTGCAAAATCTGATCTAAAGGTTTTGTCTCTGTCAAGATGAGAGCCACACGTTTATTCCAAGTCTCCTTTTAGCCTTAAAGCTCAGCCATGTGATGCAAAGACCTGGGCTGGATTGTTAC
The DNA here is from genome assembly GCA_903066825.1 of Alfaro cultratus. Taxonomy (NCBI): domain Eukaryota; kingdom Metazoa; phylum Chordata; class Actinopteri; order Cyprinodontiformes; family Poeciliidae; genus Alfaro; species Alfaro cultratus. The sequence goes on from CAEFZX010015139.1 coordinate 11,300, forward strand.
ACTGCAGGTGTGAGAACCCCTAAAATCATATTTAGACATAAAATATTTAGGTTTTGTCACCTTGGGGCGCAGGGCTCTCCATGCTGCTGTGGGTCATTGTGTGCAGAGTTTGAGTAATTCTGCTTATTATTAATTCATATATCCCTCCACCCCCCCCCCCCTTTTATATTTCAGGAGAGGCTAATTTCACCAGTGCCAGTCCAAATATTATTATCATTAAGAGGTGGAAAATAAATGTGTTTAAAGCTAACCGTCTACATATCACATCTACGGTGGCAACAATTTAAAAGATGTGCGTCATGCTATGTGTCCAACTTAGGGAAAGTTTTTTTATTTGTGTAGTACGAAAATGAACGAGTAGAAATGATCCCCTATTTGCTTTGAGTCATAAGATGAATTATACACATGTATGAATTCCTCTGGTCAACAGCTGCCGACTTAGCATCAGATAAACACAGAGCCGAAGTCTGGCAACCGTCACAGCCTCCTGACAGTCCCACTTCATCATTAAAAAAAAAGACACAGCACATAAGTGCTCACACATACAAAAGGGGCACATGCTCACACGCAAATCAGCACATTGCTCTTTGTATGTGCTAACTGATGCAGATGATAGGGCTGCAGATGAGTACAGGCTAACCAGAGAGAGAGTACATGTGGCTTTCACTGAATAAAGCGAGCCGTAGCCTCAGGAGGAGCGGATTCAATCCAAAGATACATGCTGGGAGAGAAATTAAGACAGAAATTTAACCCTTTTGTTGCATAAAATCCAATTCAGGGGCATTAAAATCATAAAGAATAAAAGTTCTCGTCCTGCTTTTGTCAAAACAAGAGCTGTGCTTGAAAAGGAAGATCCTTCAGAAATTTAGTATGTTTCCTTTAGTGTCAGCAGGGGGTGTCCAAAATCAAGCTGGAAAAAGAGACTGAGCGTATTCAAAGCAGCTCAAGCAGCCACTGCTCCAGTTTGTAATAGCTGACATTTTGGAATCAGTGGGTCAGCAAAATAGAAAAGCCACAGAGATGTATCAAAAAAGCAGCGGCACACTTTTGATCACACATTTGTTTTTACACTCAGACCTAATTCTTTCTGCTGGAAGTGACCATTAAAGGGGTAGTTCTGAGTTTTTTCTTAAGGTTTTAAAAGGTTAAAGTAGTTAATATCTTACTTCCATTAGATGACTCCTCCTATTTCCTCATTTGGGGTAAATCTATTATACTTGGTCTTGAAAGCTGAAATAAGTGGCAAGTTGAAGGGGGGCCAAGACCAAAAGGCTCTTTTCTCATCTTAGAACTCCAATCAAAAACGTCATTGCGCTTTAAGCAAACTTAAACCGTTGGCACATATGGATTGGATAACTGTCTAAAAAGAACACAATGACCATTTTTCTATTTTACCTCAACTTTCTACACTGGGATGCCTGCTATCCTAGTTCTATAATCCCTCTTCTTTCTTCTGCATGTTCATAACGTGTCAAATCAACAGACTTTTCTTATAAAGCTACAGATCTTAAAGCAACTGAGGGCCGCTGCTTGATACTGAGTAATGCAAAGGGCTAAATGTGTGACACAGTTTATTTTTAATTACTCAATGATTAGTGATTTATCCATGAGCAGATGCTGATCACATTCATTAATTATCATAATTATCAACAGTAATTTAACAAGGCAGAAAATAGATAAATATCAGTTTGCAACATTTTATTTCAATCGCATTATTATTTCTCACAAATCACAGACTTTGTTGCATAATTCTTCCACATTTTATTTATGAAATGCTAAGCAAAAATCACCATTTCAGAGTTTTGAGATAAATCTGATGACATCTGGTTCTAATCACCAAATTTGCAGCATTTCAAACAAAAGTAGCACCATGAGCCTCATATTGCTGCATTTCTACTATAAATGTGCACAAAACTTTGTTGATATTCCGCTAAAGTCACAAAAACAATTTTGCGATTTTGGTGTTTTCATTATAAAAGAAACTTTTTATCGCCAAACTGGAGTTTTTATTTAAATTGGCATGTGTCCATTAAGCAAATTTAGTTTTGAAATGTCAAATTGTGCAATTTTAAGGTTCATGAGGTTAATGAGACACTCACAGGTTTCATTCGCAGTAGTAAAACAGAACTTCTCCTTCACTCTGAAAATTGTGTTTTCTTTTTGTTTTCTGCTTTTCAAGCTCAGAAATTTCCAAGTTTCTTCTAGAAAATTCCTGAAATGAATCTAAAAATTCCTGTAATTGCAGGGAAATTAATCATTTCTTTTCCATCTTCTATGGCCCTAATACTCTGACTTATAAAAGAGCTCAAAAAGCACTCCCAGATCCAAAATAAATTAGAAAACAGATAAAAAGAAAAGTTGACTTTTGTCAGCTTGAAAAGAGTTAAAAACCCAACGAACCAAAGTGAAAGAGCCACAAATGAAGGGAACAGTGTTGAACCTTCCCAGGTTGACTTGCTGACCAAAATTACTTCAAGGTGCATCAACAACTTATCTAGTAGGTAACAAAAACATCAAGCACAACATAAAGCACCGCAGAGCTAAGGTCAGAGGTCAACAGTTCAACAAAAAAAAAGGGGATGCTGAATGAATCTGATATCCAAGTTGAAAAGAAAACTCACTCATCTAAAAAGAATAATATCGAAGTGGGACACCTTTAAAAGGTTTGCCCCTTCTGTATAGGATAAAACTAAAACAAAATTTCATATTTCAGTCTGACAGTCAGAGTTGGTACCTGACTTCTTCAGGATCTGGACGACTTCCCATAAATGATGAAACCATCAATTCCGCTCTGCATTAAGCTGCAAATTGCAAAGAAAAGCTGTTTGTATGGATTTCTTTTCACCTGAAATCCTAATTTTTGAGTGTAAACACATTTTTTCACAGCATGATAGCTAAATAAACTCAAAAAATCCATTTATGACTTTTGGTTTTGGTGTCCTAACATGATTAGTGGTCTCAGTCTCGCCAATACTTAGCAAACTCTCTGAGTGCAACCCTGTCACTTTGGTCCTGACCCCTCTCAGATGAGCTGTTAGCTCCACTTAGACAAAATTAAAACACCAAGAGGGTTTTCTAAAGCAGGCAGGATAGTAACTCCTCACCTCCTTTTCTGTGGAACCTTACTTCAAACATCCAGAACTGTCCTTTAATGTGGCTGCAGAATCAGGTTTCAGGTGCTGCCTCTTTTCCCCAGCAGTGCAGAGCTGGAAATTAGGCCGTGGGCTGAATATTTAGGGGTTTGGACAGATCTAAAGAGATAAGTCGTGTGTGATGTGAGAATGGGAATGTGCTCACGTTTCTCCTGTGAAATTGTCAGTGATGTCATGATGGAGGAGGAAATCTTGATACTTAGACAGATAACTACGGAGCCCGTTTTTTTTTTTTTTTTTAAATGCCCCCCACACACACGTATATGTGCATGCACATATACACACACCTACATAGACACAGGGCATCATCATCGTCACAGAGGGAGCAAGGCTCATAATTGGACAGAGGTGTCTGTAGATAATGAAGCCAGACCTCACACCTGCCAAACCTTGGGGATTTCACTTGACTGGCCACTTAAATCTTCCTCACTCTGTGGGTCTGGAGGGCAAGAGAGTGAGTAAGGAACTAATGGGAAAAAAAAGCACGCGCTACAGGGAGGATCCCTGTCAGCATGAGTGTAGGGTACACCCGCCCCACCCCCACACCCCACACCCTCGGTCTCATCCCACCCTCCATCACTAAATCAGCCCCCACAGCTCGTTCCATACAGCACCCACCTCACTTCACTTCGCTTCGCTTCACTGTAAATCCTCTGGTGTCAAGAATTTCAGACGGAAATGGGGAAATGCTGCACCAGCTATTTTGTTTCAAACTCTCAAAACACTCGCTCCTGCCGAATTGTCTTTGGTGACAGCGTTGTGTGCGGGGAGCGTATTGTGCCATCTTTTAGTGGGGTGTCATTCCAGGTGCTGAAAGGGAAATCAGATAGACGCTTCAACGGAAGAGGAAGAAAAAAAAAAAAACTCTCTGTGCGGGAAAGTTTACCTGACAGTCGTCACTGAAGGTGTGACACTGTATCACTGGTAGCAAATGCTACACCAATTAGGGATCGGGTTTAGGCTGGCAAAGTCTTAACAATTTATGTGAAGCAAAATGGAGAGCTGCTTCGTCTCCCTGCACGACTTGATCCATAAATGAGGCACTGAAATCATTGTCAATCTGAATACAAATTAGGTATTAGATGTAACACAAGTCGAGACTGTTCTGTTCTGTTTTATTCATTTGTGTGTAGTTCTAGAACAACACAGACAGCTCTGAGACAGCTGGGGGGGGTATCACTCTTTGTTTGCTTGTCATTGTAGGCAGCCACGTCAGTTTGAGCGTGTGCGTCTGCTGTCAGAAAGTGGCTGATAAATGATAAGAATCAATAACTTTGTAGAACCAACAGTCACAAAGAGACTGATGGTTTCTGCTCGTGGGTTATCTGTATCCAAATGGCCCGGGTGCATCATTCATGCTTTATTTTTTCCCACTCATGCAGATATTGGATAATAAGCACAAACATGCGCCTGTCAAACTCTGCTGTCTGGTGGAAGTTGTTTTGTGCAACAAGCAGCCGGTCCATGCATTAATGCTGTGACTTTGGGGCTGGAACAAGGTTACATCGACAAACCTCTGTCACATTTCTCAGAGCTGAGACTCTCCTGACGGAGATTTACATGCAAATTTACTGTTTATGCGCTGCTGCAGCAGCAAACAGAGTCACACAGATAAGTATTTAGCTGTCACTGAAACTGCAGGCAGCGTATACAAACATATTTACAGCACCATAGACTAAGCAGAATAGTAATTCTGATATTTTATAGTTATGGTGCAACAATAAGCAACATTCATAGGGGCAAAAAATATTTATTTAATATAAATTTTCAGCTTGTATCTAACTGATCTCCCCAGTCATTCGTGATGCCGTTTTATTACTTGAGAATAAACTATTAAAATTTATTTTTCATAGGGATCCTTTTACGGCATCCAAAAGCATGAGCATCATTCTAAGAGCTGTGAAGAGAAAGAAAATGAAGGATAGAAGCATACAATCAATAAGTACTTCATAAACCGCCCTCCAAATTTTTTTAGACCCTTGATGTAGATATATAAAAGCTTAGAAATAAATTCATGTTTTATTGCAGTGGTTTGGGAAAATGAAAACTTTAGCTAGAGTACATTTAGTCAGGATCCTTGTTTTTCTGTGTTTTCTGTGTTCTATGATTAGCGCAGCGGATGCGCAGTTCCACCAGGTAGTTTGCTAATTGCTGCTAGTTAGTCTGAAGGAGTTGAGTGGAGGTGTCACGGGTGCTCTGTGAAGCTTAGAAATTGCAGCTCCGAGATGGAGCTGCGACTCGAAGGCGGCGAGGTGAATGGTTGCCACAGGAGATTAAGAATCAAGGCCACACTCCAGGTATATTTTTGATGAGGGAATAACATTGCAACATCATGCAAAACTGGCCTGGAAATAGCAAAACAGCCTGGGAGGAATGGTTTCCTATCATTGATGGAAAACATACATAATCCCAACGGTGGTAGAAATGTTTCAGCATCTACACGAGCCCACATGGCTTACTTGTGGGCTCATGTAGAAGGAGATATTTAGTTGGATAATATTTCATGTCCACTTGTGGTTTGTGCTCTAAGTGCTGAAAGGTGAAAGCTCCACTCTTGCCCTACTGATGGACAGATAAAGGATAAACAAGAAGAACAGAGTGTGAGCTCAGTCAGTTTTGAGAAATGCTCAGTAATCGTAGACCTTCCAGTATCATCATCTCTCCATCTTCACCAGCTTGAACTGCCACAAAAGGCCACTTTTAGCAGTTAGTCAACATTTGCTAATGTGGATCTTCTTTCCAAATTGCAGCGATAAGCTGTGGTGAAATGCACCCTGAAATGAAATCACACGGAAACCGAAGGCTTATCAAGATGAAGCTGTGCAATAATACAAGAATTATCCGTCGCCATCCGTCATGTATTTGTTTGCAGGAAACAGATTACATGGATCATAATTGAAATATTATTTTACCTTCATTTGAATTATTTATGGAGATTCTAGTAGGTTCATACCTCGGTGGAAAACACAGACACGTTGTGCGACACGAGGATGTGTGTGTGTGTGTGTATTTTTATAATTGAAAGTGTCCTCAGAATATGGATGTACGTAGCTGTATGAAGCATATCAAAGGGCCCGTCTTTGATACAATTTACTTGAGATCCGCTGGACAGAGCTGAGCTGTCCATTGGCCCTCCATTGCTAATGAGATCAGGGGTAAAATGGAGAGTGGTGAGCCGGCTGTCATCCACTAGGTGATGGTTTTAAGACTAAGCAGTGATACTTCATTAATTAACCTTCACATTCTATGTAGATCTGCTCATCAAGATGCAGTTAATTAAAGAAAGGTCATTCCAAGGGCTGCTGGGAAGCTGCGTTATTACAATGGAGGGATGGCACTGCTTTGAGTGAGATAACACCGAGGAGGGGGGCAGGGAGGAGGCAATCACCCAGTCACTGCTGAAATGGCAGACAGCGTGCCAAAGCCATTTTCTGAACTTCTGACCACATGGGCCACCTCTGCTGAGGAGAGAGTGAAAATATGTATTTTTCAGTTGTTTGTGTTTTTATTTCATACCTTCCTCCCTTTTTATAAACTGAGACAGTGCTGAAAAGCTCTAATGGAGAAAGGAGGAGTAAAATATTCATTACACTCAATCGACAGCATCTATCTTTTAGCATCTCAGGATGGTTTGTCTACTCTCCTTTTGCAGCTCTGTGTCTTTCCTGCCAATTTCTTGGGTAGTCTTTAGTTTCTCTGACCTTGCTCAGTGTACAGAAACAAAAATCCATCTTGAGTAAATAAAAGGGCCTGAAACTCAGCGGAATATGAAATAGTTATGTGTCATCTTAAAGTAAAATCCATTTCTGACTGGTAACTTATTCATTCAGATTCCTATCCATCTCTTTTTATTTTCTCTTTTTCTCCCCACATGTATACAGTGCTTTCAACTATTTATAGTAGTATTTATCCCTCTTGAACTCTTCACATTTTTTTTTACGTTAGAACCACAGGATTTAGAGCAAATTTGGGTGGACTTTCTGTCAGAGCCCCATCACAAAATGGGAAGAGGAACAAAAATCTGAAAAGCATTCGATGCATTTCTGTTCACCTCTCATGTACCCAAATGAAATAGATATAAAATAATATTCCACCAGAGCATTAAGCAGAAAAACAGCCAAGAGGCTCAAGAGAACATGAAGCAGCAGCATAGATCCATCAATCAGGTAGAACACAGACATTACATTATGTCTAACAGTACATTAGCTGCTGTGTTGTAATCTGTGCACTGTAAATTTACACTTCTTAAAAAAAAGAAAGTATTACTTGCCCACTCCAGAAATCTGGCATTTATAGAAGAGTGAGTAAAAGAAAGGCATTGCTCAAAAAGTCCTGTTTAATATTTGAAAGAAAATGCATCTTCAGAAGCTACTATTCCTAGGTGCAACGCTACTTGACACTCTATTGATTGGCATTTGCAAAGCAGCCAACCCATGAGCAATATTGATTTATCTTGTTCTGATTGGTTGGACCAACAGCCAGGAAGACTGTGGAAGTTAGTTTCTGTGGTAATGTTAATATGTTAATAAGTTACACTAATGTGTAATCATATTAAATATTATTGTTGGTTTAAAAGAGAATAGTACAGGAAAAAGTCGCTTTGCTACTTTATTTAAGCTTTAGTTGCACTGCCATGCCACCAGGTGGCGCACTGCTCTGTGAGACAGTCTAGTGAGGTAATATTAGAGGTAAACTTCAACGGGCTCTCCCTGACGTCACATCCGCATGTGCAAATGCGGCTTTCTTGTTTCTGCTTTGAGTTACCATGACAGCTAGAAAAGACAAAGTCGTATTTCGGACGCAAATAAAACAATACTATGCACTTTGTTGTCTTCCTTTTAAGTGTTCATGGATTTCCAAGCAGTCCTGGATTAAGAAGATGGTGGCTTGTAAATATTGGTCGCTACCAGTTAAAGCTAACGCCGCACAGCAAAGTTTGCAGCCTTCNGATCAGCTTCTTCAGCCTAAAGAAGAAGGTAAAGGAGCCTCCTGTGTTATTTCCATGGAATCACTTCTGTATTCAGCCTGAAAGAGCGAGTTTATGGGAACGAGAGAGCAGAGCCAGACAGCCGAGCAACTGATCTGCCTGTACACGCTGCTGTAAACACCATTCTGCTTCACAAGAAGCATGCAAAACTAATAAAACGAAATAACACGGAGACCTTAAGGAACACGACCATATTTTTCTAAAAGCAACAACTCTGAACCTGAACAGTCAGCTGAACTAGAACTCCGATACCAGAGCTGCTCTACGTTTAAACTATGGGGTTGTTGTACTTCGTCAGGCTGCAAAAGCAAAAAGCCTGAACCTAAAATCCCCCATTAGTTGGTCTCTGACACTAACGACAATAAACGCGCGTAATATACTTGAACAAAACATTGTCCATTAGAATGGAAGAAAATAGATACTTGAATAGCAGATTTTTATAAGAAAAATGTCATAGAATATTGCCTACTAGCATAAGCTAAAGCTAATGATAGCCAGTACAAAAGGAAAATGTATTATGTATATATCGTTCACAATTTCTTTGGTTCACTAATTGGTCCAAAGAAATCGGCTCCATTGGGAGAAATTTCAGACAGAGCACTGAAGGGAGATGGAAATCAGGTTGAATTGCATAGGAAGGCAATGGCCAGTCTAGTGTAGTGGTTCACAGAAGAATGCACTAGAAAAATCAGTGTTTAGGTGAGCAAAGCTAGTGAAAATATATCCCAAATCTTATAGTTTGTAACAAATGCAAAGAAATTTGTGGCTCAAGTCTGTCGCAACAATGTTTAGAATGTGTGATCATGCTTTTGCAAAGTGACACATGCATTTTGTGTTTTGCAACAAAATCCTCAGTACATATAGACGTTCTTGTGACGCATCGGTCAGAAACAAGGTCTTATTTTGTGCAACTCTGCATACTGCTACTAGGAAAGGGGACAGTTAGACAGAGCATTGGATGGAATAATGTGTCTACAGAGTTGCCTTTTGGCCAACCACACGTGCGCGATCAGACGTAATGGCTTCCTCTGCTGTTCTTGCCAAGTTTTCGTTTTGATAATGGCAACCCCCCTTCTGTCGCCCCTTGCTCTCTCAGCCCCGTTTTATTTGGAACCTTGGTGTCAGTATTTCAAAATGTTGCTCTGCTGCAAAATTGTACCGAGACATCAGTGCCTCCCCCGTGTCCACTCAGTCCTCCTGTAGTCATCCCTGAGTGTCTTTTGGCATTGCTTCCCGTGGCAGGTGTAGAGACAAATGAGAAGCAGTACTCAAAACCATGTGTGCTTGCATTCATATGTGTGTGTGCTTGTGTTTGTATGTGCATATATATATAGATATATATATATATACATATATCCCTCCCACCCTGCTACGATACAGTATCTAGTGACCCCGGACACAGTGCCATTACAGCAGACGAGGCAGGGCTCCCCTGGCAGTGGCTGGGCTGGCTGGTTGCTAGGTGGGGAGACATTACCGCGGGCCTCTGCAATAATTTATCCTAAGAGCGCGGCGAGCCGTCATGTAGCCCCTGACAGAGAGCTGCAGTACTTTATCAGCCTGCCTGTAAATCAGCCATGTGTGGGTGCAGACGGCAACATTGTTTGATCTCTTTCAGACACTCTAATAATCTGCTCCCCTCTGATTGATACCTTCACACAACAAAGCACATTACACCAGCGAGCACAGCAGTCGTCGCCGTGTGTGTAGCTGTGAGCGTCTGTATGGAGAGTCTACGCGTGTGTGAAGGAAATGTGCGTGTGTGTGTTTCTGGTGGTCATCAGTATTGCCAGTGGCCAAGAGAGGGATGAATTAGTCTTCTGCAGAAACAGAGGGTCATTTGGAGTCTCGAAACCAATGACAGGATAACAGGTTCACAAAACGATCACCGGATGGAAGGAGGGGCTGAGGAGGGGAGATGGTGAAACCAAAGTCAGAGCAAAAAAAAAAAAATACAGAAAATAGAGAGCAGCTAAAGCAGTTCTTCCTTTACTAAATGATGACCTGTTTGCCATGCTAAAAGTAGTAGTATTCTACTTGGTACAGGTAACAGTGATAACACTTATGTAAACAAATTTCATTTAGCTTTGATATTTACACACTGCAGCATGCTTAATTACAGCTATAAATATCTATGCATTTTCTAATCAGAATGAAAATCATCTTTATTTGGCAAGTTTGTGCTCACAAACCAGCAATTTGACTTTGAATCCTCTTTGATATTAATGAAGATATTTAAAATATTAACATGTAAAAAAGGCAGTGTTTTTTTTCGTTCTTGTAAATAATAATACATCAAACTTACATAGCACTTTTTTGGACACTCAAAAACAAAAATATGTAAATATACTGTTTTTATTAGGATTGATTTTTGCGATAGATTAACAAAGTACTAGATGATTGTAAAATAGAAGCAAAATATTACTGCTCTGAATTTGTTTTCATTAAAATAAGTAGAAAACAGAGTCTACCTGTGTGTTAAAGAATCTAATAAAGACAATGATACTGAACATACAGCCTGAGCTACAAACTGAGTGGTTTAAATGCCAATGGCACAAACCATGAAGAAGAAGGCGGCAGGAAGTAGTGGAAGAATGATGCCGTGTCATGTTTTTTAATGAGTTATAGCGTGAAGAACCTTGTTCACATGTGATTTTAATTGTGTTTCTTATTTAATGGAAAATCCGCAATTAGCAGAATATTGACAAAGTTTTGCGCACATTTGTAATGGAAACACAGCTAATGTCAGGTGAAAATCGGCAATGTCCAACCAGTCACAGTGTCAGTGGATAGGAGCATTGTTTAATTTTGTTCTACATTATTTAGCACAAAACTGAAAAGGTCCAAATCCTATTAAAACTGTTTGATAAACCTGTCATAATAATGGTACTAGAAAGGTAACATTCCTCAAGAAGGTAGTCATTATAAAGACTTCGAGAACCTCTTGCATGGCAAGTTCTGACTTAAATGCATTCTGTGGCAAAACTTGAGAATACAAAAGTCTGACTTAGTTTGAGCTTAGAAGAATTAGCGGAAATTTTAAACACTTTTGAAAGTTGTTGATCCTTTTCGTTCAGCTTCATAATTTTGCACAATTTTGTGTTGGTCTATCACAGAGATTCCCAGTATCATACACTAAAGTTTGTGGTTGAAACACAACTATAAACAATTTTGCAAGACGCAGTAAACATATTTTATGTTGGATTTCATATAAAAAGACTTCAAAATGTGTTTAGACAAACACAGACAGTGCAACCTCCCTGCTGAACACTTGCACCTTTTCCTTTAAAATGCTGATATTTATTTCTGTGTGGCATTCATGGCCCTAGATCAACTCAAAGTGAATTGCATTCTTTCCAAATTGCCCTCAAGCTCCGTGCTTGATATGGCTCATATACAAAAGGAGAGCAATGTCCCGTCCAACAATACCCATACCATTTGTGCCGCTCAGCTTCAAAATGTCATTGGTTTGAGTGTGACAATAAAACATATCTCTCCGGCTTCTTCTCTGGCTTGCATTTGAACATGGCTTCCAATTATTCAGCCCCAAATTCAATAGCAATTTTCTGCTCAATGAAATAGTGGTTTCAATCTCTGGAGTAATGTTACTTTAGAGAGATTTTCAAAATGGCATGTCTGTGAGTGAATAGATGGACGCGGGAGGATTCATTTAGCTTGAGGAAATGATACTTGTCTGCTGAAGCTTGTCATTTATTGATGAAGAGAATTCTTCAGACGCTATAGGATCTATAGATTTAATGTTTGTGGTCCACCAGTAGAATCCCCATTAAATAAAATGCTTTCTAATTTCCAGCTTTTTGCCAGAATCTTCTGAAAGGATAAAGGAGGCCAGCCGGATGCACAACCTTGTGATTGCGGTCGGTCAGACGGAGCCCATTTTGCTTCAGTGCGGCATTAAAAGTAGCAGCGAACAATAAAAAAATGCAATTATAAGTGTGTGTGTGTAATGTATCAGTAGCCCATCCAGGGCCCCGTAATGAATGCAATGCAACGTGCGATCACTGAGCCGTGCGCACGCCCCGCTCAATGCATCTCTGAAAATAAACAGAGCAATGGAAATGGTTCTCATTAGTGTTGTTTTCATATTAAGTCCCCCAGACAAGGTTGACAAACCCAGCTCCCTGTGCCAGGCTCCTCAGGGACTGCCGCTTCAATACAGCTAGGGCAAACAACACCAGCCGATCCCAACACCATTACCACCTCCTATAGTTACTTATCCTCTCCTCCTTCCCTGTGGAGGGCTGCGTCTGCACAGGAAAATACATTAAGATCTTCCAGCAGCATAGAGAAAGAGTCCTCCTTTCATTTGTCAGCATTGCTATTGGCCCTAAAAGGGACAAATGTCTGCTCTCCATCTCTGCGCAATAGAATTGGAGAGATTTGTTCTCAGTGTATGTATGTGTGTGTGTGTGTGTGTGTGTGTGTGTGTGTGTGTGTGTGTGTGTGTGTGTGTGTGTGTGTGTGAGAACGGAGTCAAAGAGACAGCAAATGGTTTTCCTTTAATAAACCGCCAGACCTTTTCTCGGATGATTCGTCCTAACTCGCAAACAGACAGCTGTGACTAAGATTAGCCTGAGGACAAACACAACAATGCACAGAGAAGAAGAAGAAGAAAAACCGAACATAGCAGAGGAGAGAGGAGGAAAGAGTGGACGAGCCATCAGATACCCGTCGCTGTGTATTTCTTATCGTTACATCATACATCTCTCATGTCCAGCAGGGAGTTGTCTATTTCTAAATTTTTCCCCGCCGTATTTTTTACTCAAATGTTAACGCATGTTCTTTCAAGCTTATCAGTTTCCATACCAATTCTCACAGGTGTCAGCTTCTTCAAGTCTGTTTCTCCTAGATACACTCACCATTCATCACAGCCTCTGCCCTCATTTTTCTCTCCTCTAAAACCCCGATATTATTTTCTGCTTGGTTTAATTTTCCTCCTGCAATCATTAGTCTTCCCAAAATAAGGGGGGAAGCTTAGCTGTCATTTCTGTTTGCACTGTAGGTTTTTATATTTGTATTATTTTCTTAAAAATAGCATCAGACTCAAGTCCAAATTGTATCTGCTTTGTATTACAATAATTTTACACTTTTCTTGTGTGTCATAAAAAACACAAACTTTTCTGACAACCTGTTGCAATCAAATGTGGAGTTAATGTGCAGTTTTGAAGATCATCAGATAATTTGAACCTAATATGCTTCAGTTTGTTTCTTAAAAAAATGAAAGTTTTCTACAAAAAAGACTTTCCAGGAATAAAACATGTCTACTCTATAAAAGATGGAGATAAACTTAATTACTTACACTATGAATATTTTTGCAGCAAGAAAATATGGGGAAACATTCCTCAACAAAAACTCTGATCTGTTTGAAACAGGATTTTGGATAAAAGGAGATGAGGACAGAAGATGGTTTATGCCAAACATCTGGAGGAGTCAGCAGCCAGATCACTGTGCCAAACAAAAGGCGTTTATGAGGAAGTGTAAAATTTCTCAGGTAAGGCAATTACGTGATTTACTGTTATTTGACTTTTTATGCACTCCTTTATGTGGTTTGTGGCTTAAATTAAAATAAAATGCATAGGATTCTCCTAAGGTAAATTAGAAAGTCGGTTTACACTTTTGTCCTTCAGAAGTTTCCAGATTTGGACGTTTGTTCTATATTTGCATTAAAACATCTGTGTCCAGAGTCGTTGTTGCCTATCACCCGCTGGCTGCTGGACAGGTCTGAAAAATAAATAAATGAAAAATAAAAACAAGTCTCTGCGCCAGCGATCTAAAACACCTGGGCCCGGACTTGCACTGGACTGCAAATTGCTCAGCACAAAAAGCAGAAAACAAAAATCTTGAATAATAAGCATTTAACAGGTGCTGATTCTTCAGTAATAGCTCTGATGTCTGCATAAAATGCACCTGCAGGGATGGTGAGCAGCCATCATGCTTCACCGTTTGCAGGATTTGACTGGAACTGCTCAAAGACGTGGCATAGCGAATATCACTGAGGGTTTGAGAAGACAAAGGTGAATAAAGTCACACTGAATGGCTTCCCTTAAATATTTAATACTAGAACTCAACCTGATTTCGAGGGCATGAAATTGTTAAATTGATGTGAAGAAGGATTTTCAGCAACAGGTCTGTGACTAAATCTGTTATTCCAAGACTCCTAGTTATGCAGTGACTCGCATCATAATGCTTCTCATGTGTTTATGTGGGAAAAAAACCCCAAAATGTGTAAATCCAAAAGGAAAAAAAATAATTCCCATTAGTATGAAATGCTGGAGACCTCGTGTATACAAATGAGAAGTTCAAGGTCTTAGTACTGACATATGGTTGGGTAAAATTGTTTGAAATGAGTAAATATTTAAATGAAAATGAGCACAAATCTGCCTCACTGGAATCCCCTTTTCCCTTGTCTTTCCTATCTTGAGTTGCGTCAAAATTTAATAAACTACCTCAGAGAAACAGGAAGTCTTGGATTACTAATTGAATAATCTGTATTCTGTTATGTCTTGCTTTAAAGATGTGACACTCTGGTGTGAAAGAGAGCTATTTTGATTTGGGGTGTGCAGAGCTGAAAGCCTTGAGGCCCTGACAGGATTACAGCCGCAGTTTCTCTGTCATGCACCTTTCTGACAGAAAACTCCAGAGTTGAGTCACAGGTGAAGCTCCTGTGTCTCAACCTTGCAAGCAACTTTTTTTCTCTTATCTGTTGTTTAATTGAGACATAATCCCAGCTGAAATTAAAAAGACGCAATGTGGAAACATACATGTTTGTCTGACTTACACCTCTTTCCTTAAATAACAGGTTGAGCATTTTCTCCAAGGATCTGGCAGTCGCTCCTACCTGCCGTCTGGAAACTGGAGATTTTTAAAGCCCTGAAGGGTCGTTCTAGTTGCTATGAAGTGGAAAAGTTCTGTGTTTGTTTGTTTTTTCTGTGCGATTATGTGACAATAATTAAAAATACATTAATTTTAAGGTGTTTTACACATCCTCACCAGGGAAATAGATCTGTTGTTCCCTTCAGTGAGGGAATCATAGCTTCACCTCTGAATTTAACAAGGGAAATAAAGAACTGAAGAGAACTGAAACTCGATTTTAACACTAAAGATTTAACAACATCAACAAGCTGAGTTATGTTAGTGCATCATAAACTGTTCAGACGCTACGGCTGTGTAGTTGATTAAAAACTCACATAACTGTTTCTGCCCTCTGATTATGTCTCTTACACTTTTAAGATTTTTTTTTTCTTGTTTTTTGTTTTATTGAAAATCTCTTTCATCATTTTTATTTCTATTGTTCAGGTAAACAGTCACACGGATTTGAGTTGCTGCCGTTTACGGACGAGTTGATAGTAACCTCAGGTATGCAGAATACACATTTCAGATGATTCTAGTTACTAAGGGGAAAAAGCTAAATCTAAATTTATCTAAATCAATCTGGTCCAATGTGAAAACATAATTCAGGCACATTGGAGAGGTTGCTGTCTTTGTCCTGACAAAGCAGAAAACAGAATATATTTCTAAGGGAACAAATACTTTTTAAATACTTTTTTGCCATTATTTTTAAGCTCTGAGCCTCACAGCTACACACTTTACTTCAGACTGACAGTAAAAGGTTAATTTCCAGCCGTTTTCTGACTTGCATGGTGGTTGGCAGAGATGCTATACAGCCTGCAGGCTAATGGTTTTCAGGTTAATGATCATCAATGAGAGAGAGGGCAATAACTGAGCACGACAACACAAAATGTGCATTTTAATAAGAAGCTGTAGGCTTCACAGCTGTCAAAATACTTCATTTCTATGGGAGACAGTAAGTTATGCTCAGTAGAATCAGTGTGTGGCGTCGCTTTCCTTAATAAGACGAATAAGTTTGACCTTCTCGACTAAAACACAGAGGGAAAAGAAGAATACTACTTAGCTGAAATAAGTACAAATATTTTTTAGGATTTCCGATGCTGAATTAGAAGTTGAAGTCCTTGCCTATGAATTTAACTAAACGTTTTATTGCAGTATGATTGTAATTATGCTACTATATTTATAAAAGGACGTTCAAAAAGCCTTGAAAAGTCGCTTTTTTGTTTCTTTACACCTTGAACATTTTCATTTAATTTTCTATTTACAAATAGAAAGAAGTAAGGTGACATGCAAATGTATCTACCCCCATTTGCTCTGATGCTATTAAATAAAATCCATTGCGATTGAATAATAAAATAACCCACCTGTGTGTGATTTAATCTCAGTATAAACACCAGCTGCTCTGTGAGGGCGTCGGAGGTTTGTTAGAGAATATTAGTGAACTAAAAACATCATGGAAACCAAGAAAGGGCAGAGAGAAGGTTATAGAGTATCTTAAAGAAGGATTAGGTTATAAAACAAAATCCCCAGATTTGGACTTCTCCCAGAGAAAAGGGAGAAGACGAACCACGAAGCGCTAAATAAGTAGACAGCCACACGGAGAGTAATAACCAGAGAAGTAGTCAAGGGGAACGTTTTAACTCTGCTGCAGAGATCCACAGCTCAAGAGGAAGAACCTTTCGACAAGACAATTAGTTGTGCACTTCAGAAATCTGGTACTTATAAAGGAGTAGCAGGAAGAAAGTCATAAGAAATCCTGGTCCCAGTTAACCATGAGCCCAAATGCTCTGGTCAAATTAAATCAAAAGAAAAATGTCTGAGGATGATAATGACTTGAGAGGAAGATAAAATAGATGATTTCTAATAATTGTTTCTTTTATTTCCTCAACTTGATGAACTTTTTCCACCCAATTTGAGGATCTTTTAGTCACTTTAAGATAAATACAAAACCTCTGCATCATTATGCAGCAACATTGCACATGAGTGTGTGTATTTGTGTGTTTTCAGGAAGTAAACCACTCTTGAATTTTGCTGTCGAGGTAAATTACACAACCCATTCTCTGCTCTCCAGAGACAGAACCAATACTGTCGCAAAGCCTACCAAGCTTATTGCAGCAATAGCTTTATTGATCTGCACACACACGCACACACACACCTAAACTCACCTATGCATGCATTGGTTAGCTACTCAGGAGACACAACACCTGCATGCAGCTAAGCTATTCTCTGGGGCCCGGAAGGACACACTGTATGCAACCTGTGAAAATGCAGATATAAGGAATAGCTTGTGCATACACAGACACAAACACACACTTTGGATCATTAAGGACTTAGGTGTGTCCTGTAAGCAGTTTAGTTCCCTGGTGGACCGGTAATATAGTGCTGTGTCTGTGTGTGTGTGTGTGTGTGCGTGAGTGTCGTCGTGTCAGCTGTTTTGTTGCCT
Organism: Alfaro cultratus; assembly: GCA_903066825.1. Lineage (NCBI taxonomy): Eukaryota > Metazoa > Chordata > Actinopteri > Cyprinodontiformes > Poeciliidae > Alfaro > Alfaro cultratus. The sequence continues at coordinate 28,752 of CAEFZX010015139.1, forward strand.
GTTAAGCCACAGTAACGGTTTCTTAGTCGGCTTGGGAACAGTTTGTTAGCCAGCTCAGGGACGAGGATGTGCTGAAAAATCACTGCGATGAGAAACGGTTAAAGGGAGAGCTCAGGTTTTACTCACTTTGTTCATTACTTATATTAGGCTTTGTAATTAGGCTGTTTTAATGCACTAAAATAACACAAAATGGTTTTTGGATTTGTTTCTTTTCAAGAGTTATCTTTTTACCTGCTTGTCATCAGCAGATTCACTTTTTTGGTATAAAAAGAAATCACTTGGTCAAACTTTGTTTATGGATCCCTTTTCACAGATATAACGCAAAATACTCCGCAGATAAACATAACAAATTTTACTGGATGATAAATTGTCCCAGAAGTTATTGATAAACGATAATATTGTTGCTTTGAAACCATTTTCAAGCAATAAAAATGATTATTCCATCATAATACAAGAAGACATTCTCAAAAATAAATAAACTTTAAATTTTAGTGAACATTTAACACTGGAACTGGACGACATTTTAAATATCCAAAATAAACAACAGAAGAAAACAAATAAAAAGAACGATGAAGTCTTTGTAAACAAAATTGTCCTTCAGAAAAAGGTTGAGTTGAGACCAAAACACCAGATTGAAGTTTTTTATCATCCAATTTCTGATAGAAAGAGAAAAACGATAAAACATGCAAATGAAAATTATTGAACTTGCTTGATTCATTGCTTATTGTGACAGGCCTAATAACGACCAATATAAATAAACCCTAATAACGATCAAACTAAGTAAGCAAGCAAACAGAAACAATAAAATGGCCAAATTAAATCCTGCAGATAAATGAAAAATATCTAATAACACAGATACCAAACCTAGAAATACAGATATTCAAACATTACTGGTAAAGTAAAAAAAAAAAAGAATACATTTTATTGAAACTATAGAAACTAGACTATGTATATCTATAAATAGATAGATTAATCTCTCCCTATTTATATATATAAGTAAACTTACTAAGAACAGCACTAGGAAGAAGAGCTCATAAATAAATTACCTTGAATTAAACAAAAACCTTTACAATATAGTTATATTTAAAGCATTTGGAGAGTGCATAATTATTCACTATGTACCTTCCTAAAATGTTTAAAGTCTTCAATAAGAAACATGTTGAAAATGTCACAGCAGGTATCAAAAGCCGTAGTTTCAGTAGAGTTTCCTTTATGTGGGACGGTTTAAAGAAATTAAAGAAATCCTCCTCACAAATACAAAAGATGATAGAACCATAACTCTTAATATAGTGGATGTAATACTGAAATAATTTAAATTTTTGTCACAATATTGGTATATCTAGTCAGTTTAATGCAGGCAGACCCAACACCGCTCTTTGTTAGCTACTATCCTTTGACATTTAGATGCATTACTTGAATGACATGATGAGATGGAGTTAGTTATATGTTGCAGCAGGGATGCATCTGAAAGTTGTAGGCCTGTAATAGTTGCACTAGGTTGTTGTAAAATTTTATTTTTAAACCCATGAGAGCCACTTAAGGTTTCATCCTCATTCTCCCTTCTTATCAGAAAACATCAATGTAAGATTTTCTTTAACAGCCTGACAGATGCGTGTTTCATTCTCCGTCAGTCTCACAACAACCAGCACGGCTGAGCCTTGGCAAAATTTGGATTTGTGCTGCTCCACTTGGTACATATGATTCCTTTGTGCAGGCAGAGTTGTTGGTGGTGTGCTATTTATTTGCATCAAAAGTGTGGATTGTTTTGTTGCAGTTGCTTGGACTCAGCAGTGGCCAAAAATCTTGTGCATATCAGTGGTTTTGCTTTTTGTTTTGACTTTGGCCGAGGTCCTCCAACATGGAAGTAAATATAAGAATCCAGAAAACAAACCATTACATGAGATTTGATGGACATCCTGCTGTAAACCTGTAAACCATCTGGCTGATTTTAAACATTTAATTCTTTTAATCAGATAATCACAATAATGAGTATCAAGTTTGTTTCATTTGCAAACCTTAAAAGAGACATATTTATTTCTGATGCCTCCACTAACTGATTTTTTTCAAAATTACAGAAGTTTACTATGATACAAATTAAGAAAAAACGAGACATAATAGATTAATATATACCATTAATTAATACTCTAATACTGTAGACTGCTTTTGCAAATCAAGGTGAAAAAGAAGGTGTGAATGCATTTTGGGTGTAAAATGTTGTAAGATGGAGGAGAGAAGCTCTGCAGCATCTGGAATGGATTTCTCAAGGGAGTAATGGAGAGAAGCAAGAATCTGCAGCTACATCCCCTCGAGCCTTACTCTTAGTCACACACACCTGTAGCAACACACCTGCACACACACCCACACACCCACACACACACAGGCACTCTGCTGATTTCGCACATATCACACACACACATGCGTCAGCCTGTCCAGCGCTTTTCTTTTCACCCTCCACAAGTTTGAGACTCAAATCAGCGGCGATCACCATTTAAAAAGTCCTTTGTTGGGTTTCTCTTCCTATCAGCATTGCGAAATTAGCTCTCCGGTAGACTGTGTTGCTTTTCGAAAGGCAACACAGAGCTGGAATAATGAAAAATACCTGCTTGTGTTTGAGTGCAATTCATTACGGTGATATCGATCTGCTCAGAGGAAAAGGCTCAGAGGCTGCTGCTGCTGTTTCCTTAAAGAGGCTGCAACTGTGCTTTGATTTACGACGATTCATCACAAATTATGAGAAAAAGAGCAACCGAATGAGTCTGTTTGTGTTGTACCTGGACATGTAATCATAATTGTTAGAGTGGTAGGCAGTAAAATCTACTAGATTCTCTGATTTCAAGCTAGCGGTGATGGGCTTTGCGACTATAAAAGTTACAACTTTCCATTCATGAAAACAGCTGTGGCTTCATTCTTGGCCATTGAACAGTGAGCCAGATCTTCAGCTTGGTGAAATTGCTCTCTTAAGTTTTTCCAGAGCTGTATAAAAGCGGTAAACACAAACAGAACCACTGGGTCACAGGGTTTTTATGTTGGGTCTATTTGTGTTTGGGTCTGCTTCCTGTGTTGGAACTGGATGGATGTTGGTTCCTGCTTCACAGACAGACTGCACTGTAAGCGTGGAATCTTTTTGTTTTCTGAATATAAAGTAGTTTCTCTCAGCTGTTTGAATACGTCTCAGGGGGTTTTTTGCAGTTTTTCCGCTTACCACTTTGAACCCGTATAATCAAAAAGTAATAAAGAAAGATGGTTTTTTTTCCTTCAATCATTTTAACTCAGACAAATAAATGTTAATGAAAAACAACCCCCCATGCACTGAATATCCACAGGAGGCTGTGAAGCTTGAACTCGAGTACAGAGGAGCCTCACACCTTTTCCGTGTCTCTTCATAAAACGGATTAATGCGCTCGCTGAGCTACAGGAAAACCCCTCAAAGTAACTGCATAATTATGCAAAAGAAGCCGACTGCACTCTTTCCAGAAAGCGAACGAGCGATTCTTCAAAACGAATCAACAGTTGTGGAGAGTTGTCGGTTAAATGAATGGAAATATGAATATGGATCAGAGTGCAGCCTTTTCTGCCCCATCAGCTTTTCCGCCTATTTTAAAGAGCCATTGCAGCACCACAGACCTACTTTTTCCTCTGACGCGTTTTGCATTTTTAGTATGCCTTTTCAACTCGTTAAAACTGCTCAGAGCAGAAAAACTGCCCTATTGAAAGTACAAACTTGTGTTGCCGAACATTCATCTCCACCCTGCAGCTTCACATCCCAACAGAAACACTGACAGTTTTTAAAAAGAGCCAAATTTCTACCAAGTGAAACTGAAAGATAACCAGAGAAAAGAGTTAATGCAGCATGTGAATCCAAATATTCACATGTTGGACTCGTTTGTTTTCAGAGTCTGTGGTGTTATGTTGTGATTTTAGTGCATTAATACTTTACAATAATCCTTATTTGATCCATTTTAAAATATCCTCTTCACCTGCAGGCATCACACTGCTTTCTACTCTGGTTTTCTCATGACTTTGTGATGCTTCACAGTGACCATGATGTGTCTAATATGTGTTTAGTTGTGTCTACTATCATTTACCCTTTAGGTCAAATACATTTTGAGTTTTAGATTTTGAACCTAAATTTGTGAGTTTGTGAAAGATAAACTTACAGTAGTAAGTTGTGTTAACTTTTTATTAATTTTGTGAAACATCCAAGAGTTGAATAAACTGGAGTTTGTATGTTAGAACTTAAAAAACTGAAAGAAGCAAAAGACAGGAGTGGGAACTATTTCCCAGAATGCTTAGCGCCATGTTTTTGTATCCTGAGATGGACGTGTGTTACATTAATCTGACTTTTGTGTTTTATTAGTAATGTTTATTTTAATGCAACTTGAGGATAATGTTCTGTTCACACTAAATGTTTTTAGTAGAATTCATTGTGATTTTTAATAAAAATTCATCATCAGATCAGAAATGTTGTTCATGCAATTTGAAACAAGAATTTAAATTATTCTAAAATAAAATAAGTATTTTAACTTGGCAGTGTGAGTGAAAATAACAGAGAATTGTGGCTCTTTAACTACGTGGGGAAAGTTATTTTCTTGCAAATTGTGAAATAATTATTTGGTTTAAATTACAGCATTAAGTTAAAACTCACAACTCAAGATTAATAAACTTAAAAACAATGTTTAGACAACTTGTCTCTTGTTGTTAAATAAACTTTGTGAACTTTAATTTCTGAGTTAAAACCACAAAAATTTTCTTGTCGACTTAAATTGCATTTTTAAGGCATTTTCAAGTTAAAACACCCTCAAATGTTTTACAGTGTAACCGATAGGTTCATCAACCACATGTGGTTAACATGAATTAATTAATATTTTGCTACCACCACCATGGAGCTCCTCTATTCTATGGAAATAAACCACCAGTATATTGAACAAAACATTTTAATAAAATTCTCAACTTGCTCATTGTGGCTGATTCTCACACCAGTTTGTAAAAGACACTATTAATTTCACCAACAACAAACAAGAAATGAATGAAGACATAATCTTGTGATGCAGCATTTTTTAACATACTTTTTTCTTCCACTCAATTTCCCACAACTTTCAGAAATATCCTTGGAAACATCCAACTTAAAAAAGAGTCAAATTTGTATGCAAAACATTCCAAAACTGCATGAAACAAATGAAGCTTGGGTTATTCTTTACTCATTTATCTCTGTTCCTGTATTATGTAACTAAATCTTGATTCATTTTGTTGTTGGGGTCGTCTGTGACTCTTATACTGTCTCTCAGATGTAGGTCAGTTTCTTTGGCTGAAGTTTCTTCAGAGTTTTGACTTTGCTGCATAGAAACAATGAAGTCCAGCTGCAGGCTGTTCTTCACACAAAGGTCAGAAGTCTCAAAAAAAAAAAAACCTTTATATTTTCAGATTTCAGCAGCAGGCAGACGTGTTCAAGCAATAGTGGAGACAGTTAACAGTGAAAAAAATATTTTACCACCACATAAAACATGGACTCACATTTTTGTGTGTAATTGATTTATTTAATTTAAACACTCAGTCAGTTGGAGATAATTTATGAATTGCAAGCATGTTCTAATAGCAAGTAGATTCACAGCACAATGTGGATGATGGAACAATGGAGGTTTTATCAGCTGAATAAATTGCAACTGACAAGTATAATTTATATATTTTTTGTGCATTTATCAGGGCAATTTCAGAGGCAGTTTAGATCCTAATAAGGTCTATTTTCTCGAAGCATGCAAATGCACACAAACAATAAATTGTGTCAGGAACATACATCTTCATTAGTGTCTAGTAATTTCTCTGTTCTTCTTCTCTGTGTCTTTGTTTTCCCTCATGAATGGCAAAGATCTCAGCATCAAGGCTCTTATTTAGAGTCATTAGGTCATATTTAGACATAATGACTTGGAGATGCTCAGAGGATTGTTTAGTGAAAATTACTGTTAATCATGCTTGTGCTTGATTAATCTCAAAACGGGAACGTCGCAAGAGACGGCGGTAACGCGTGGAAAAATGACAAATATGACTCTATTTCAGTTTTATTGCATTAAGTGAAATTTATGGCGACAATCTTTCCTGACTGATGTTGCGTTTGAAGGCAGATCGTTTCTGTGGTTGTGTTTTTCCAAATGATTTACTAACATACTGGGAGAAAACACTCTGACTGTCATAATCTGCTGGAGTTGAGAAGCAACCCCATCATTTTAAAATAATTGATGCTGCTTGTCAATAAAAACTTTTATTTTTACAATGTCTTGGCTAATTCCTTAACCGAATTATCCACAATAGAAACTGATATCCATCGACTCAACGTAACATTAATATGCAGAATACTTAAGAATTACACAAATACCACAAAATCCCACTAAGAAAAGTCTAGACTGAACTATCTCGCTCTTTCAGTCAATTATGATAGATTCTTTTTTTATCATTTGACTATTAAAATAAAAATCAGTCAGAATATTAAAGGTTTCCTCTGAATCTTGGACAGACCTTTTGGATGGTCTCCATTACTTATGGCGAAGCGTAACTGGCAGCACACCACCACCTATTTCTGCTATTTCTACTTGTCAGATTTTGGTGGCTTGTTATGAGCAGCTCCTTGTGACCCAGGCATTAAGTTGAGGAACATGTTCACGTTTAGCTATGAGTAAATGGATCCATTTTAAGATCAAATTTTATCAATGCTCAATGTCATGAGGTGTGATGGAAGGTGATGAGGCAGACGCGGTAGACCCAGATAAATGAGAAAATGACGGTGATTTAATGACGAAAATCCAAAATACACAGTCCAAACTGGATCCAAAACGGTCCAACTGCCAGGCAGCAAGGGCTCAACACCGGTAGCAACTGGTGCAACGAATGGACAGAGAACACAATGACGGCACGTTAGACACGAACAAACGACTGACTGCTTAGACAAGGACCCGACAGAGACGCAGCGACACAAACTAAATACACAGGAGGTAATCAGAGAATGAGACACACCTGTGGAACAATCAAGGGGAAGACAGGACAACAGGGAGAACTCAGAAAACACAGAAACTCAAAATAAACAGAGAAAAACTCAGATCCTGGCAGTCAACAATCATAGCCAATCAAGAGATTCCTGTCACCAAGTCATTTCTGACATCTCCATTCAAAACACTGAATCTTAAAATACTCATTATGAAAAACATTTTGATAAAGTGTATCCAGACATTTACATTCTGTAAACACTGTCTAGTTTCCCGCTGAACGCTAATGCTAGTATCACAATGGAAAAGTTGCTAAAACGCACTAATATCTGGCTCTTTCAATTACTGAAACTTCAGCGACCGACTGCAGTAAAGCAATTATGTCGAAAATCCAAATCTCTAAATTGAGTTGCAGAGAGACAGAAATGCAGAACATGCCTGTCAGTCACTGGTTCTGATGAACAACTCAATCAGCCTCACTGAGTTATTTATAGTCGCAGTTGTTGCTGGTGGGGCAGTGAAAAATGCATTTGCTTTTTTAAATATTCAGCTCACGCTGCGCTGAATGTTTTGACATCCAACTCCTAGTTGTTTAGCCTTCGAGTCACATTAGAAAGACAGTTATTTGAATGAAATCCCAGCATCATCAGTTTCTTAGTTTAATAAGTTAATTTAATGAAATTAAAAAGCTCTTTGGTTTTAGGGATACCCCTAAATCCTCGTTATATTCACAGTCACATATATTTTCATTTCATTAAAGTGAAATCTTACATGTATTTTTCAGGAGCTCTTTACTTAGAGCAGGATGATTATCTACTGGTTTGTTCTTGAAGCTTCATGGCAGGAAGATTCTGGGTTTAAATTCCTGCTGCAGCCTTTTTCTGTAGAGTTTAGATGTTTTTCCAAGTGCATACTCAGACCTTATAGGTTACCTGTGAATGTAAAGCACAGTTACCTGTCTGCATGATGGATTGCTGCTTTTTCATTTTTAAATTTTTTGAAAGAGGTCCAACACGACCAAGAGAAGTTATTCAGTCATTTATAAAGAAGATATGGATTTAAATCCTATCTTTTCACATTTAAGTCATTCATTTGTGGTTTATGTAAAGTGGAACTGAAATGCTTTTGTATGAATTTCTTGTTGTTGTAGCTCTAAATGACCCTAAAGGTCACAGACAGTTCCCATCCCATTCAGCCATTTTTGTAGTTTGATAGCAGAGATTCGATTGGCAGGATAAAAATATTTTATTCACAAATTTATTAAAAGATGTCAACAGCGGAAAACGTGTCCATCCAGCCTTAGATGTTCAAACCAGAATATAGTACAACTTTATGAATGAATAGAGCTTGTAAACAAGGTCTCAACATAGTTAACATTTTAGCTAACGCTATTATCATAGTTACTGAGTGCATGTATTCCCCAAGACAAAAATAGCAAAACAATGCCAATTCAAAACCTGCAGTACAGTTATCTCCCCTAGGAGCTAAAATCAAAACAATGGGCAGGACATCATATCAACACAATGAATTAATGCTTCAAATAAAGTCTGTTTCTGCTATTTGCAGCGTACAGCTTTGCTGTTTCCACAACTTCTGTAGGTGGAAGGAAACAACCTCTCTTTCTGCGGAGGTTACTGAAGCACTGGTCCCTGAAGTAAAGTTGCCTTTCTCAACTGACGTCGGTACATTTCTAAGAAATAGAAAATGTAATCAGGTAATATGAAGAAGCTCTGATGCCCCTGGATGGAGCATCAGAACCATCCAGGGGCATCAGGGTTAATACACGCAGCAACCAAACCTTTTGACTTATCCACTTGTAACTTCTGCATCCTTGTACTTCGACTACAAAATCTCTGTGAGAAATAAAAATGGTGGATTTTCAAAATTGGTTAGCCAGTAGTTGATGACTTTGACCCAAAATACTGTGACATAATAGTTCGAATAATGTAACAAGTAGCTTTAGCAGGACACTAAATTCAACTCTTTGGCACTTTAAGTGCACAACAAAATGTATTTAAGGACTGAAAATGTACATTTTGCAGGATTTATCCCCTTTAATACTTTTGGAATAATTACCCAATTGCTTGGGTAATTAATCTACTTATATTGAAGATCTGGGAGCAAGGGAGTTGTTAAGAGAAAGACAGAACCTGAGCATGAAAGAGTACTTTATTAATCTGGAAATTATGCTCCAGATTAACCACTCTAGTAGGATACACTGTCTACTAATTGCTTTCAGGACTTTCAGATCAAAAGAGTCTGTCACATTGCAGAATCATCATCTTCTCAGTGTAAGGGTTGGGTCTGTGTACTGGAACAGCTCTCAGACGGGGGCAGACTCCCACTGTCCTCGTAAACGAGGCGGCTCAGTTGCCACTGAACCATCACAGCTTATAACGGGTTTGCAAGGTGGAAAACTTCCTCCGTCTGCAGCTCTCCTGACTCCTCTGTCCACTCTGAATCAGGATTTTCTAGGTGACAGTTTAAGAAGGTAACTTTGCAGGAGGTGTACTTTTAGCTTGGCATAAAAAATAAAATAGTTTCTAAGTCATCTTCTTATCAATGAGATATAACGGTTATCAATAAAACATTGTTAGAAACTTGGACCCCAGAACCAATTAGATGTGTAATAAGCTTTGGTAGTATCTTTACTGTTAACAATCCCCACATGAAAGAGTGAATGGTTTACAAGATCATTTTGTAAATGAGGGAAGAAACATGAGGGTTGCTGTAAAAATCTGCAAAAAAATAAAGTACCTTAATTTACAAACAGATCAGACAATATGTGTTTTATTCACCTAAATTAATTTTAAATTATAGAATTATTTACCATAGCAACCATAGATAAAAAAAAAATACTCAAGCTTAACAGAGCTTTTTCAAAAATGTAAAAATTGATGAGTGAAAATGCCAGATATGGCAGTAAATTGGCAGTCGTTCTGGAGCCCAACGAGGTTAATGCTGAGCTGCAGGAGGAAAAAGAGCCAGAATCCCCGTCACACTGACAACTGGAGGAGGACAGCTGGGGGCTGGCAGTGCAGACCCAACGAGACCCAACAATTCAAGAAATAATTAGGGAGGTGGCACTGACAGGTGTCCACTTAGACACCCTACTTGACAGCGGTGCCCCTCCAGGCACATCAGTTTCTGAAGCCCCCGACACCGACAGTCAGCCCATACTGGGAGCATGGGGACGAAAGCCCCCACCAGTAACCCAGGCACAGACTCACCAGTTTGTGAGGGGACATTTAGCATTCTGATAAGGGAGAATAGTGCTTAAAATCAACTGTATGTGTTCATTTTCTACTTGTGGAGGTCAGTTTAGACTATATAATGACATAGAAGATGAGGAATATCTAAACCAGGGCTGTCAAACTTATTTCTGTTTTGGACCAAATCAAGAATATGAATGCTCTTAAAGGGCCGGTTGTGCCAGAATGTATTGATAACACCTTTCACAAGCTGTTAAAATATTCAATAAATTCTTAAAATTAAATATTATTGAACATCTTTTCAGTCCCTCCAGGATTTTGTGATTCTTTTTGTGATTTTTTCAATAAAAATCAAAGTGTTTGTGGTACTCATGTGGAAATATTTGCGCTTATTTATGCGACTTCTTATTACTCGTTGTATAGATCATGTACTAAAATCTGACATCAATGAAAGCTGAGGCAGCTGTTTAGTACAATTAAGAAAGTCTTTGACCATTTTTGAGAAAAATCTGCAATAAACCCCCAATTAGTAGCGCAATTTGTTGATTTCCATAATAATTCTCAAGAAACTGGAGGGACCGATTGACACAATTTGGCAGCAAGCAGATAAAAACTGCATTGATTTGATTGATAACATTATATTTAAGCAGACTTAATGTTTAGTCTTGAATCCAGAGGGCCACATGAACAGCTGCGGCGGGCCGGATTCAATGGCGTTGTTCCCGCTGCATTCATTTCCTGTGAAATTTGCTCAATGAAGCGACAGTCGCTTGTTCTCCTCCAACCAAGAAACCAGCGAAGTTCATGCATGTGAAGTTTGTAACACGCAGGCTAGAAATTCAACACACAGAAGTTGAAACATGTTAAACTTTTGTTGTAGCTGACGTCGCTATCGTGTCCCGTGTGTTGGGTTTCAGGAAAACTTTCCTCCAACTCTAGTAAAGTTGAAATAAATTGGGAAAGAATTTATTACATTAAATAAATTAAACACATACATATTTAATTAAACTGTGTTATTTGTTTTAAATTGCATTAATTCCTGAAGAACGTCATTGTGATATTTTTATGGAGTTGTTTAGTGAACAGTTAGACCTCCTGGCAGAAGTTCTTGAATTAGAAAAAACAAGTTGGCAAATAAATTAGAGTAAGCCTCACAAACTGGTCTATTTCTCAAGCAGCTATTGATCCAAGTGAGTCCGAAAGCCTCCTGTGTCTTTTAGAGTTTCTGACAAACTAGTTCAGGCTGAATTGTGTGAAATGCTCTGGAGAAATTAAAGAACATGATCCTCAAAGTGCTGCCTGCTCTGCTCAGATAACAGGAAGATGGCAGAAGCTGGCGTATGATGGCGTCTTCAACTTCAACTCCACAGTGAGAAACAACCTGCAGGGGGTTCTGGGAGTTCATCTTGCATTTGCATTCAACTCCCGTGAATCAATAAGACTTCATGTTTGGCATTGCTGATGTTTATTCACATTTGCATTCCCTTGTACTAATTCTTGGTCGAAATTTGGTCACTTTTTTACTACAAGCAGGGTAACTTTAAGATTACACTTGCATTCAGCTTAAATGTTTTATTTTAGTTGATTTTGATAATTGAACTAGGTACCGTAAGTGAGAAATATGGAAGTTATAAATGGTTTGGCTGCGAACCGCTCCAATGAAAGCTGTAGATAACTGCCTGATGAAGCCAATAGGACCACATCATCCGCAAAAAGCAGAGATGCGATTCTAAGGCCACCAAAACGGATCCCAGCTGAGCGGCTCGCAGGCGAGTGTGAAGCGGCCGGGATGAGGATCACTGCCTCCAAATCCGAGGCTTGAGCCGGAAAAGGGTAGAGTGCCTTCTCCGGGTCGGGGGGGATGTCCTGACCCAAGTGGAGGAGTTCAAGTATCCCGAGATCTTGTTCACGAATGAAGGAAAAATGGAGCAGGAGATCGGCAGGTGGATTGGCGCAGCATCTGCTGTGAAGCGGGCGCTGTACTGGTCCATCGTGGTGAAGAGAGAGCTGAGCCAGAAAGCAAAGCTCTCGATTTACCGGTCGATCTACGTTCCCACCCTCATCTATGGTCTTGAGCTTTGGGTCATGACCAAAAGAACGAGATCGCGGATACAAGCGGCCAAAATGGGTTTTCTCCATAGGGTGTCTGGGCTCTCCCTTAGAGACAGGGTGAGAAGCTCAGTCATCCGGGAGGGACTCAGAGTAGAGCCGCTGCTCCTTCACATCGAGAGGAGCCAGTTGAGGCTCGGGCATCTGGTCAGGATGCCTCCTGGACGCCTCCCTGGTGAGGTGTTCATGTCCTACCGGGAGGAGGCCCCGGGGAAGACCCAGGACACGCTGGAGGGACTATGTCTGTCTGCTGGCTTGAGAACGTCTTGGGATTCCCCCGGAAGAGCTGGAAGAAGTGGCTGGGGAGAGGGGAGTCTGGGCCTCCCTGCTACCCCTGCAATGGAAGAAGATGGATAGAAGGGTTTATGGTTTGTTTTCAGTTTCCTTTTGCTCTGTTGAACTTTTCCCCCATGGTGACCTCAGTGAAAATCATAACATTTATTTTAAATATTTTTATTACAGCTCTACTTTCCCCTCTGCTATCCCTTCAGACCAAAAGGTTTTTGGCACACCGTGTATATTAGCTGAAATGAAGCTGCTTACTCTCGACTGAACTTCCACCAACTCTCTTGGTGCTTCTAAGTCTAGTGTGCATGAATGTCATAAAGAAGCTGATAATCTGAGCACATCTGCAGTTCTCTGTTCTTCTGCTTCTTCCTAAAGGGTCCAACAAGTTTAAGCATCTGCATCAGTCTTGAGGTACGAGATGCTGCTCTGCAAGGCCTGCTGCAGCGAGTGGAGAAGATCGCTTTGTGTGCCGAGTTCCTGCAGCTCCCTGCGGAGGAGCGTGGTGATATTATGGAAAAAGACGAGCTTGTATGAAAGAAGAGAAAGGTATATAAGATTATTCGGAGGTCGATTTCCTTTGCTCCTCAAGAGCAAGAGACACACTTGGCAGCACTCTGTAGAGCAGCTCAGCTGGCATGCAAGCTGTGTTGTACCTCAAGATGCTGATGCAGTTGTTTGAGCTAGAGTGCAGTAACTAGATTTAGATATTCATATATTAAGTATTTTTAGAGGGATGTTTTTCTGGCTGTGCTGTAAAGCCCCAGTTATAAAATAGGAGGAAGTCTTCTGAGTTTAAGGCTGCTTTAGCATCTGAAGTTTCAAGGTTGTGTTGCACTTTTCCCCATATGGATTTATCTGTGCACTCTCGTGTCACAAGGAGATAAGTGAAGCAACTGGGCCTTATCTATCATAAACAGCAACAGGTGCAGAAGCAAGAATATAGAGGGATATTTGTATCGGATTTTCACGAGGTTTATTTTCTGGAAAGTAGATAAAAGCGTGATTTTTATGCAGGAATCTTAGATTAGCTCAGTGGTGTGATGGTTTACAACTGCCCAAAGGCAAACAAAACAAAATCAGAGCTTATTTGCCTGACTTCAAATACGCTGTGAAGCAAAACAACATCGTTTACACGGAAATATGATTTTGAAGTGAGTTTATATCCGATTAGGTTCCACCACACTGGTTCCATGCTTGTTTTTTTTTTTTGTTTTTTTGGTGATGAACAACTCTTATCATATCACCCAACTTCCTAATGTATCTTACATTTTCTTTGAATTGCGCTTTGGTCAAGTAATACTTGCAGGTCGCATCCATCATCCTCACAGGCTGCAGTCAGTAGCTCCTGATTTGACAGCTGGAAGCTGTGGATCAGATGCAAACTTCAGTGGCTTTACGTTCACCTGAAAGAGCGGTGAACTAATTTTAGGTGAACCTATTTAGGAGTTTGCAAAGTGAGAAGTTGTTGAACAGTATTTCCTCCAACGATGCAAAAGGGAGAAATTAAATCAAGTTGAAAATATAAATGTATTTTGGAACAATTGTTAATGCTGTCTGGTTGCCGTCTTACTGCACATTGCAGCTGGAACATTGGAGTAAACGTCATTGCTTATGTTGGTCAATTTTATACAATAAGTGCAGGAAACAGCTCTGATATACATGTTACACATTTAAATCACATTTTTATTATCTGATCTTTTCCTTTTCATACAACTAGTAATTTAATTGATTGGTGGGTCTGTGGCTTCAGTTAGCATCTGAAAGGATTTCTGAAGTCCAACAAAACTAATTATATGGCTTCTTATTTATTTAATAGATGTCTCTCCTACTCAGATCTGTATGCTGTCACGGTTAACACCATGCACTATCATCTGGTAGCTAATGTTTGGATAAAATAATGTCCCAGTAGACAATTAGAAATGCATGTAATGCCACAATTACACCACCACACTTTGATTGTTTACGTCTGTGACTGCAGAACTAAAACATCTTCTTGCACAGTAATCCAAACAAAGAGGCAGGAAGATTGTGGTTGACAAAGCAGGAACTGGATAAAATATTTTAAAAAAAATAATATTTATTGTGTGCAGTGGTGCAAAAGTAAAGCTTCTTGTCAGGAAACTTCTCCTAAAACTATCTAATTCATGCATCCTGTCCTACTGTCATCCAAGAGAGCCACAACTGCAACATTGCATAATTAATAAACCGTTCGCAGTGTGACGGATATGTTGATGCTTTTATGAAATATTGTGCTATTTTTACACAAGATGTAACAAGAGTTCCAGTTTTGTCCTGTCAGTCAAAATATTTTTACAAAAATCTGTAGCATCATTAAAGATAATTTTTGGTCAGCAGTGGTTTAATGTTTTTTCTCCCAGTCTTTTGCTATGGTTGAATCGTGATCTTGTCTGCAAAGTGACGCCTGCATGTTGTTCTTAGTTGTGTTGTCACCTCCAGTGTGAGACGTTGATGCTCTCTAGGAGGAGTTGTGGTAGAAAAGTTATCCTTTTCTTTTCCGTACTTCAAGTTCTTTCCATTGGGAAATCCTGTGTACTTTCTACAATATTCTAGCTACATTTCATATCGATAAACAACTTCTATTGAATAGATTTTTGAATGCGCAGGTCTGTGTGTAATTGCTTTTTCACATATAGTCGGGCAAGGTGGGTTTGGAAGGCACTTTTAATTAATAAAATCGTAATTGGAAACAGCTTTTACATTAACTCAGGTTATCTTTGTCTGACAATATAATTTGGTTGATATAAAAAAAATTACGTGTGATTAAAAACGTAAAATGAATATTTGCTGATTTTCTTTTGCAAATCACTCAATTTTGTAGCAGAAAAAAGCAGTAAGGAGCCAAAATACATAAACGACTCGACTTTTGATGCAGAATCAGTTACAATATTCAAGATTGCCCATCTGTCAGATCACATTATTGAGTGAAAATGTTTGTGCTTCTTCGACAAGGGAAAGTAATCAGCCATTGGCCTCACAGATACATTTACTGGGAAACTAGACATGTTAAAAAAACTAATAGAAAGAAACAGCCTTGTCAAATATAGAAACCTGCGCAGAAATGTGCTTTAGTTGCTGCTGTCTCTTGACTTTCATGCTAATGTCAAGGACTGGATGTTCCACAATCTCCTTAAACTAAATTTGGACAAAACTTGGATTATTCAGGCGGAAGAAAAAGCCTAAATGACTTCCGTCTGTCCTTTTCTTTTATGCTGCTGCCTGCACTGCTTCCTTCTCTCTGCCTGTCTCTTAATCTCTCGTTTCCTCCATTTTCATCCCTCTTTTTGTCCTTTTTCTTTATCTCAAAGACAAAGCAGTGCTTGTTCATTTTTTGGAAAGAGTGACCTTGAGGCAACCGGTGGAGATTGGTCCCCATGTTAATCACTTCATAGGAGAGTTTAAGACTGAGCACAAATGGAAGATGAATATTTACTTTTATAAAAACTGTAAAACACACAGTGTGAGGGATGTTTACCTTTTACTTAAACCACAGTTAAACTCTGCAGAAGTGAAAAGAAGAGGTAAAAAACAAATATGTGCCAAACGTACGTAGTTTTGCAGATATAATCAGTTTTAAAGATATTACAGTGTCTTAGCACCCGTATGTTAGAAAAACATGTAAATACTTATTTTTACACACTATCTTACATTCAGTCAAACTAAATGTTTTCTGTCTTAGGTCAGTTACAGAATTCATTTCTCTTTACTAAATACCAGAATAATAGGAGATAGTCATTTATATTTAGTTAGTATTTGATACAATGGCCTTTTAAACTCTATCAATGTGCTCATTGATAGAGTTTAAGCTTTTCACAATAGTTTTCTGGAGTTTTGGCCCATTCCTCCTGACAGAAACTGAGTGTTATAATGCATTAAAATATAGATATTACACCTTATGTCTCCTTTAAATCGCATAACTGTGACATTCTTCTAAATAGTTATCATTTTTAATTCATTAAAACTCTGAAAACTAATTCTAAGAGAAGTTTGGTAAATGTAAGAACTAGGGAAGTTTATTTCTTAAAAAATGTCTTGAGTTAAGTTTCTCTTCTTGCTTGTAGCAGCTTCCAGGCGGAGCAGAGAGGAACATGTAGCAGCATTTCCCTGCAGATTCAGAGTCACTACAACCTTCTTGTTCTGAAAGTTATTAATTCGTGAACAGCAGTGCAGAAGGAAGTCCGAATTCAGGAGCTCACCATTTCCTCTCATTTAATGTGAGGAGTTTTATCTGCTACCAAACCTTCTGTAACAACATGAGGTTCATTTAATACAGAAACAGATGCATATTTCTACAACTGAAATGTGCATAATTATTATTTTTCAATTCTTCTTCAAAAGAAAAGCAGCAGCCAAACAAGTCCTACTTACTTAGCACTTTTCTAATTATACTTCCATACCCTGTAGTGTTGACTTAAAGACTGGAGCATGGTTAGATGTAAGCAACTAAAAGCAGACTGTGGTTTGAGTTAATAAAAAAGCTTTAAAAGCTCCTGGACAACCTCGTGTTCTTGTGAGTGAGTGTGTAGGTGAAATTATTCTATAGAGGAAGAAGAGGGAGCCACTAACACAGCCCTCTTAGTCGTATAATGCCTTTCAAAGTTTTAATGCATCGCCGTAGACAAAGCCGTCGTCTAAGCAGTTACAACAACTGAATGACTAAATAGAATAACATAGTAATAGTGATGACTGAGGATCTTTTCTGGGGGAAAACTCTACGTTTTTTAAACTTTTTCTGAGGTAAACAGAGCAGACAGAACGTTGATTTGTCCAGCCCCTTCTGGTCAAAGACTTCCCTAATTAGTATGACAGATACAGAACTACTTTAATCAGCCGCATGGACTTAATGAGCCAAACAATGCTTGAAAACACAATGCCTCGAAAATTAAAACCTTCATCAAGTGTTGGTATAGTGGAAAGTAGGAAAAAAAAGAGATCTTATTATGCAAATTGAACTCTTGGTGGGTTTTCTACTTTTGTTGGCAGTGAGACTTAATTTGTCTGAATGTTTGAGCTCTACCTGACAGGAAGTCCAAGAGAAAGAAACCCCTAAACGTGAAAGAAATTAAGGTTCGTAGCCTCAAATGTCAAAAATAGCTTATGCAGTTTCACGTGTGCATCATTGGAGATTTTATTATACAAATACAGGCTGACAATCCACAACCATGACCACACATAACTCACAGCACACACCGGGAACCCCCCCTGTGCACAAAGCACTGAGGTTTTAAAAAAATTATTAGCTAAAGTTACTTGGCTGATGGTCGATGCTCTAAAAGCCCTGTGCAATACAACTTTAATAGCATTGGCAACAGGGTATACACGCACTCTATCACTCACTCCGAGCCATTTTCTCCTCCCTTATTTGCAACGTCTGGTTTCTCTGTCTCTTCCACTTTATGTCTGTGCTGCTGCTTTGTCTGCATGCCTGCTCTGTAGCCGACGGCTAACAGGAAGATATAGCTTCCTGCTCATAAAACCAGTTTAAAACACTCAACCAGTTATTGTTTTGTGTGAGCGACTGTCAGCGAAGTGATGAACGACGCAGAGTTAGTTCTTCTCTGACAGCTACATCGTGACATTATCCTTGTTTGCCTTGTTCACGCTTGCGCTTGATAGTAGGTGTATATGTATATACATATTGTTTGATCTCTTAAGATTAAGTCAGACATACTGTGCCGTGTTTCCATAATTCCCATGTGCTTGTTTTCTGTGTGTGTGTGATTGTAGCAAGAAAAGAGAATAGTGTTTGTGTGTAAGCAGCGCCTGGAGGCTTTGTTCTGTACTGGTGCAATAAAAGACACATTAAAGAAAGAGAGAGATTACAGAAAAAAACATTATCACACATAAATGTGTTTTTTTTCCCTCTCGCTGATGGAAAAAATATATAAATCTGTGTGGGAGTAAGAAGCAACATGATGCATCTGCCTGGAAGTCCAGCAAATGCAATGTAGAGGAATCTGACATTTATTGTAAAGGCGTTGAGGTGAACACGTTTTATATCGGGGTGAAGAGAAGAGGCTTTAAAGAGTTGTGATGCTATCCGCCAGGCTGGTAGAAACAGAAAAGGCCTGACGAAACCTGAGCTTTCTTCAGATGAAATGAACCGAAACCTCTGATTTATACAATAATTATTAACAAGTTTGAATTAATGCAACAATACACCTTATGGGACAACACCGGATCTTAACTTAACAAAACATGGACAAGTTGAGGGTTTAGCCATTTTAGAAAACTAAGAGTCCCTTTGTTTTATTTTCAAAAATGGTTTCTAAAATCTGCCTGGATTGTTGCAGATGTGTAACTTATCCATCTTACTGATTTATTCATCCTTAAAGAACCAAGACAAAAGTCCTGCTACCTTCAGTTCAGCTGTTTTGGAAACAAAAGTATATTTCTGGGAACGAAGCAGTGAGTTTATATATATATATA
>CAEFZX010015141.1:0-80342 GCA_903066825.1 Alfaro cultratus
CTTCCTTCCTTCCTTCCTTCCTTCCTTCCTTCCTTCCTTCCTTCCTTCCTTCCTTCCTTCCTTCCTTCCTTCCTTCCCTCCCTGTCCATGTTTTGGATCAGCCTCTCCCAAATACCTGTACAAATATACTGTAGGTGTCCCCCCCTTTGGGTGCCATAGCAACAAAATAGAGTCTTAGAAAGTGTGAAACACCAGTAGTTGCTCTCTGACTTTATGGTGAGTCCAAGTTGTTATAATCGTATGTTGAGAGCAGTTTTTGTGAGTTATTTGTATCTTATTTGTATCTTTGAGTTATGCTATCAGAGATTGGAGCAGATATTTGGCTCTTATTGTTATTCCCACACATTGGCCACATCACAGAAGCAGCAAAGGAGCCAGAGCCCCTCCCCCCTCCCCTACAGGGAGTGTTCCTCTTTCTGCACTAAGAAGCCCTGCATTATTAATGCCATAGTATGAGCAATATGATATGTGCTTAAGGGTTTGATTCACGCTTTGCTTTGTACTTGACATTTCCAAGCGTGAGTGCATGTGTATGTGTGCAACTTCATTTAAATGTAAATGAATTAATGCTATTCCAGCTTGTGTATGTGTGTGTTTGAGCGTGTGCATGTGTGTGTGTGTGTGTGTTTGCGCACTCTTGGTACATAAGACAGCCTGTGTGTTGTGCCTTTCAGTGTGCGATGTCCATGGATGCTTTGTGAGTCTTTATGTGGGTGTATCTTTTTCTGCCAAAGGGGGTGGGAGGCTGAGCAGGCGGCTCGGATTCTAAAAATAGAAAGCTCTTCAGCTCCCTGCCTCGTTGGACTGAGAGAGTGACACAGAAAAGAAGAAACGGAGGGAGAAGGGGAGAGTGGCTGTGCCTGGGAGCTACAGAACCAACAGGACCAGAGGCAGAGATTCAGCCGTAGCGTCTCTTTACTCATTGAGGTGGAGCTCCGCTGAAGGCAAACTCCCCGGAGGGACTGCATGGCAGATGTTCCTGAACCTATCTGCTTTATAGCTTTGAAGAAGAAAAAAAAAAAGCGTGACGGTATTACCTGATCAGGTGTTTTAATCTGAAATATTGCCGCAGACACGGTCACAGATGGCAGAAGGATCAGGTTTCACCTTCATTAGCAGAAAAAAAAAAGAGAATTATTCCAGATTTGATCACTGCTTCTGTTGTTTGCCACGATGACTTTGCAGAACAAAGCTGGGGCTACAGCATCTATCATTCTTCATTGACAGACATGAAAATAGAGAAACTTTTAAGAACAGTTCCTACAGTCTTTCATCTTTGTGGCTGCATACAGAGCAAGGCACCACTGCACCTCCCTTTAACCTGTTCGCACATTCATTAGATCAGAAGACGTGCCTTGCTAATGTAAACCCATTGATTTTTTTTCTCCATATTGTCATATTAAAATCACATTATTTCTGTGTGTTTATTAGAAATTTATATAATAGATAGAAAAGAATATCAAGAATCTAAACTCATCAAATTAAACAATAATCATAATAATAAAAAGGACCTAAAAGAACTGAAATAAAATAACTATGCAGTACAGTTCAGATCCAAGGTGTGTTATGAGGAATTGCAAATGAGAATGGAATGCTGTGTCATCACAGCGACAGGTTGAACAGAGTCAGGGACTACCAAGATGGTGTCAAAATGCCTGCATGGCTTCCCGAGATTATGGTTGGACAGAAGGCCTGGTGTTATCTGGATTTAGGGGCTCAGTTGAAACATCGGAGCCAGTGCTGGCTACCATGTTAGCATTAGCAGCCAGAGATAATCAACTATGATCCTGAAGACAATCCTGACATAATATTTATGGAGGTTAGTTAGAGATGAGAAAGAAACACACAGATAAAGCAGAACAAGCTCATGTTCCCCAACTACCAATTCTCCAAAGACTCGTAAACAAGGCTTGTTGTAGTCTTGATAACAGCCTTGGCTCTGACTTGTTCTATGGCCTGCTTTGCCCCCAAAACAACATAAAGTACAATGAAATAAGCATTTAAAATGTTTTATCCAAACATAATCATCTCTGCCCAGACACAACCTCTTACTTGGACTGTTCAGATTAACAGTGAAGCCTGTGGGGTTCCAGAATATCTGACAGAGCCAGAGAAAACTGTTTTTATTTGAAACAAATCCCTGAAAACATCGACATTTTTACTTGAGTAAAAACTTGAGTTTGATGAAGTATCAAACACTTAAATTACTGGATGCCCTAACCACTGTAAGTAACTTATGTGAATGAAGAAAAAAAAATGCAGATAGATAGATAGATAGATAGATAGATAGATAGATAGATAGATAGATAGATAGATAGATAGATAGATAGATAGATACTTTTTTACTTAAAATGTTTAAGGCAACCAGTTACCTTGAATTTTTTAAGAAGATAAAACTTATTCAGGTTTACAACTTGGAGAAGTTGCTGAGATCTAGAAAATTCCAAATCTCACTTTTGGCTTGCAGTTTTGAAACAAAACACATCATTAAGCTGCAATGATTCTTATTTCTATTACTTGTATCAGATCAGAATGACCAAATCTTCAGAGCAACGAAAGGCTGACAGCTAATAAGACAGACTGTTTTAGTTATTTTAGAAAATTAAAACCATTTAAACTGAAAATGTTAATATTTGTATATACAACATCTTGTTAGTGCATATTAAATTAGGTCTTCAATGCCTGATGAGCTTTGACTCATCGGTCCACTCCAAAAATGCCAAGACCTTAATATCTACAACATACTTTGGCATTTTTTTAGGAATAGTTTTCTTCAAGTCATTGTTTCCATAAAGATAAAAACAAGGAGCAGACTCCTGTCCTCCAAAGTTACTATGGACCTATGGGCTCCGTAACGCTGTCCCTGCCTGGCACACCAGTTTAGATGGACGTCCATGTCCATAATGCAGAGGTATCGCCACAGGATGCATTTAAAAAGCTCCGGAGTTTTCAGGCAAAATCAACAAGGCTCTGAACTTCTCATGTGACCAGAACAACAAAGCACAATTATTACAAGCTCAATGCAGAAAACGTAAGGAATCACAAGCTGTTGACCTCACAGACTATTACAAAGCAGTAAAATGAAGGCAGTAAAAGCTGGAAGGCTGGGTATGTGTTAGGTCTGCTTAGAAACTCAGTCAGAGAGCTGCAGCCGATCCAGAACGGTGCTGCTCATGTTCTCATGAAATCTAGAGGAGAGGCTTTAATAATAACTGGACTATACTTAATGACTGGGACTGTGGTCCAAAGTTTATATTTGATTTGATCAAATCAAGAGAAGAGAAAAGACTTTTGTTTTACAGTCATACCCCTTAGTCCGATCAGGTGATTACTGTCACATGTATAGCACAAGCAGCACTTCCTGGATGTTCCTCAGCGTTGCTGTTGGCCTCTTGGCAGCCTAACTGTTTTGTTGTGTTTGTTCTTCTACTCTGTGAAAACCTCCACTTCCCTGCGTCCCCAAACGTTCTCAGAATATAGATGGCTGTCTTCCTTGTGCTGTTGCGTGTATTTAATGCTGAAGATGTTTCTGTCTCCTGCTCCTGACTGATACATTACAGTGACTGGATGATTTGGAGTCACGGTCACCACTTTGCAATCTCTGGCTCATTTAGCTGAAGTCACAGTTTGCAAAAAGCTTCAGTGGCTTCAGCTAAATGATGCAAATCTCAGAAATATCCTGCCAGGACAGATGATCTTTATTTGAGGTTCGCCAGATTCCCTGTAATTTATCACAGATATGTTCCTAATAAGAGTCAGTTATGAAATGAAATCAAAGTGTTAGCTTGAAGTTGTGCAAAAACAATATTGTTGCTTTTTTATTTTCCAATTTCTTCTCCTACAGATTTATTTGTTTTGTCGTTGAATTATATAGTCAAATGATTTATGATACAAGCCATTGGAAAAACGTGGTCTTTCAGCAGACCACCACAAACAGAAGTTGTCTGTTGAAACAGAAAGACAAGGTAAAAATGCAAAGAATATAACAAAACTAATGAATAAAAAATGTTATTTGAGGAAAATTTGAAAAAGTAAGGGAGAATAATTAAAAACCTATTATTATGTGTTTTCCAGGTACATGGTATCATTTCATAACACTATGAAATTACTAAATTACCTTGAGTTGCTATGAAAATTTTATATATCCCTGTGTATGGATGTCATAAATTTGACATTGTAATTTAAAGCCTTGAAACTGTGCCTCTGTCTCTTTAATAAACTCCTGCTCCTTCTGAAACTCCACCTTCAGGAAGTCACCACAACATGGCTCCTCTATTAACCCTGTAATATCGTTTTTTGTTGTTTTTTTTTTTTTACCAGCGTTTCACTGAGAAGCAGCTCAGCAGACCAGCAGATGCTCAGTTCCACCGGGTGTTTGCTAATTGCTGCTGGCTAGTCTGAAGGAGCTGGGTGAGACAGGGCTGCTCTCTGCATTTTCAGCTCAGTAGCTTGAAAATGCAGCTCCAAGGAGGAGCTTTGTCATCGAGAGGCGGGGCTAGGTCCACCCAGGCATTTTACCCAGCTGAATAGTTGTCATGAGAATTAAAGGATTTCTCAAACATGCATGAAGGAATCAAGGCAACATTCCAGGTGTGTTTTTGATGAGAAAATAACATTATAACAGGAGGTAAAGCTAAAAAAATAAAAAAAATAAAAAGGTATATTATACGTAATACTGCCCCTTTAAACACACGAGTAGAAAGACGGAAAATAAATCACAGAAATAATGCGATTCAAATAAAAAAAAAAACTACTGTAATAAACCTGACTAAATCTGAGGTAAAATACTGTTAGAAAGAAAGACAGGCTTATGCCAGATGGAACCAAAAAAACGTAATCTTGGTGTGTTTTTCTTTTCCCCCATTTGTTGAGTACATTTTTGAAGCCATTTATTTATTTATTCTGTATTTTCCTTTTTGCGATTATGACCTCCGCAGCAAAAGTCAATGTAAGCCTGCAATGTAACAGCTTGAGAGGCTCACTGAGACATTAATCCAGGTAAATCCACCATTTGAACAGAATTTTCCTCCCCAGCAGAAGATGCTGCTGCTGCTGCTGAGGTTGCATAAGAAGCAGCGGATCTGCACAGCGCCTCTACCGTCGCCCTCCCCTCCTCTATCTGTTTAAATGAGACAGCGCCGCTCGGCTCTGCGCTCTGAGTGTGTGTCACAGAACGGGCCGCTCTGTTATGGAGGACTAACCGACTGAAAACGCCGCACAGCGCCTCTCCTGCCGCGCACCGAGGGCTCCGTCCAGGCCGGGAGGCTGTGGATTCGCCACCCGCTCCCCGCACTTTGTGGACCGTCGTGCTTCTTTATGGGATCGGAAGGCGCATCTCTGGCTCTCTCTGACAGGACGCGGGACTGCCTCCCTTAGAATCGTTTCCCTCGGCCTTTTTTTTTTTTTTTTTTTTTTTTTTTTTTTTTTTTTTTCTGCGTCGCAGCATTTTTGGGGAGAAAACGTGATTAAGCGGCCGGAAGCAGCGAGCCGATCATGGATTAATGCCCGAGTGAATTCTCATCTGAAAGGTAGATTCACACAGGGATGCTGGGAACCGAAAGGCCGTTTAGGAGGAAGGATGTGTCCGGTGCGAAACGTGTACGCGCGCGCGTGTGTGTGTGTGTGTGTGTGTGTGTTTGTGATGGATGGTGGTGGGTGATGGCAGCAGCATCCACACTGCAGCTCCTGGGCGCTGGCGGAGCGGAGGAGACTGCAGAGGAACGGGGCTGCTTCCAGCGGGGAAAGGGACTGGGTGTTCCGCCTCTTTGTGTCCGCGGCCTGGGCCTCTGACTGACTGACTGACTGCTGATCACCCGCATCGAGCTGCGTGTTATTAACAAACACCATGACGTCAGCGTCTGCCGGTGACGCGATCCTTTCCTCGACCACCTTCCAATTTATCCATATTTTTATTCCACTGAGTGATTTTCAGTGTCGATGCTCTGCGGTTCTCTCTGCTCCCGCTCTTCTCATGGCCTTGGAAGTTCTCATGGTTTCTGTAGAGCTTTAAAGGCACTGAAACTGATTAGCATCACAAAACAAGCAGTCAGCATGAGCGTGTGGTGACAGGCTGTTCCTCAACACTGAGATGTTTTGTTTTTTTTTCACAGAAGCTCTTGATGGTCAGAAGTTTACTCTCTTCATTGGGGTGAAGCTTCTTGATATTTTGAGGTTCCCTCTTACAGTTGTAATTAGGGAGAATATTTAGATTTCCAAAAAGAGAACAACTGGAGCACTTCAATCATACTTGGTCTGCACCAGGGGTGGGCAACTCAAGGCCCGGTCTCCTGCAACTTTTAGATGTATCTCTACTTCAACACACCTGAGTCAAATAATGAGGTCATTAGCAGGACTTTGGAGAACCTGACTGGACTTAGGAGGTGATTCAGCTGTTGGATTCAAGTGTGTTGGACCAGGAAGACATCTAAGAGTTGCAGGACACCAACGCTCCAGGACCAGGATTGCCCACCCCTGGTCTACACTGTAAGACTTATTATCATAATGTATTTAAAGTGTCCCTTCTCTATGTGGTTAGATTAAGTAATACATTTCAGATGGATTTTCAAAAGTCATGCCTGTAAACTCATGGTGTTGTGGACAGAGTCCCAACAGCTTGCAGGTCAGGTTGAGCTTGAGCCTTGTTGGTTCCTGGGTTGTTCATGAATATCCTAACAGATTTCCTTTCATCTGTGGGTGAGAATCCTCCTGGCCTTTTCCAGGTCTGACACAATTACCAGTTGTTATGCAGAATATTTATCTCAGAACCTACAGCTGTTTAGAAGAGTCTCCAAAAGACTTTCTAGGCTTTTCTTGTAGTCTTTGTAAAGTTCCCCTGACTTTCATTGTTCTAAGTACTGGTTACTAACCAGTACTTATCCCTGGGAAACCAAAAGGAACCACTAACTTAGCACTCTAAGTACTGTTCTAAGTCCTGGTTAGTACTTAGAACAAGTACACCCAGTACTTCTGACTAGTGCTGGCAGACTTCCTGCATGGAGTTAGGATGTTTTCCCAGTGCAGGTGTGGATTCTCTGCAGGATTCTCTCTCACTTCCTCATACTGCCCAAAAGCATGACTGTTAAATTAACTGGTCTCTCCAAATTTTCCTTGAGTGTGTGCAGAGTTCCTTGTCCTGTGTGTCTGTTGTCCTGCAATGGACTGTCAAAATGAGCGGCCCAAGAGTAAAAGAAAGGTAGAATAATGGAATTATAGCTTGAAAGTAAACATTGCTATTAGATGGAATTTTCTTGTTTCTGAATTCTCCTCTTTATTGAATAACTTTGGAAATCTAAAATGATGTGAATGTGTTATTTAGCTGGACTTTTCACTGTGCAGACGGCCTTTTAGTATGCTAATATCTAATAAGAAATATCAAGTTTTTTTTAAAAGGGGCAGAATAATGTGTTTACCGGCCACATTGAATCATTTTGTAGCACAGTCAAGTTATCTTGAGTTGTTATAAAATGCTGGATATATCAAATAAGATTAGAAAAAAATTTACTTTATTTATAGCCTTTAAAAGTGGGCATTTGTGGAGTCCTATGGTGGTCCAGGGGCAAAGCACCACCCACCTATGGAGGCCTTAGTTCTCCATGCGGACGTCACCGGTTCCAGTCCTGCTCTGGTGACCTTTGCCACCTGTCTTCCTCCTCTCTCATTATACTTTCCTGTCTTAACACTCTCAGGTAAAGGCAGCTAGAGTCAATAAGATCTTTAAAAAAAATTGGCCGAATCTCTTTAAAATCTCCTACTCTTTCTAAAACTCCATCTTCCGGAACTCATCACAACATCAATCTATTAACCCTTTAGTGCTGGTTTTCACCAGCATTTCACTGAGAAGTAGCTGCTACAGTTCCACCAGGCGTTTGCTGATTGCTGCTGGCTAGTCTGAAGGAGCCGAGTGTGGGAATAACGTGGCAGGGTGGCTCTGTGAGCTTGAAAGCTTGGAAACTCCAGCTTCCTCCTTCATCGTTGAAGGCAGCACTAGATTCCATCAGGCATTTTTCACAGCTGAATGGTTGCATGGGAGATTAAAAGATTTCTAAAACATGCACGAAAGAAACAAGGCAACACTCTGGGTATAATTTTGATGAGGGAATAACATTATAATAAAGTAAAGCTCAAAAATGTCGATTTAAAATACTGCCCCTTTAAGGATCCTCACATGACTGAGCGCTCAGTCATCTGTAAATGATTTTACTAGTACTTAGCTACTCTTTACTATGCAAAGTTACTTTTTCTAAAATCTAATTTAAGCAAATTAAAACTACAATGAATATGTAAAACATTGATTGAGGGTGTGAAACAAGAAATTTTTTAAATACTTGGGCAGTGTTTTTCTGAGGCCACTAGGGGAGCCTCAGAAAACATCAAGGAAGATAAGACAAAAAAGCACAAATAAAAAAAAAGAAATATATTTATCAAGAAAAAAAGTAAGTAATAATTATAATCCACTTTTGGACTAGCTTCAATCGCTCATCTTTGCCAGGGTGCTCCAGGATCCCTCTACCCACCGACATTGGTCTTCAAGGGTTCCCCTGGACTGAACAAGATTTTCCCATCATTTATGTCTGTCATCAAGATCTCTTTTAACTTGACCAATTCCCCTGAAACCAGTTTTCTATGGTAGGCCCACCAGGAGCCGAGGTTCTGCACAAGATAGCCCTCAGGATGAAATGAGCTTCCAGTAGAGTGGCTGGATTCGGCCTTATGGAATGTATGAAGAGTACAATATGGACTTGGTGCTCCATTGAATCAAAAGGAATCAATCAATGTGCTTTGGACATCTGATCGGGATGCCTGGTGGTTCTCTTTGATTTCCCAGGGATGTCCACTGGGAGAAAACCCTGGAAGCTAATGAAAGGGCTATGTAATCCTCCTGGGTTTGAGAACCTGATGGGATCTAACAGACTGTGATGGAGAGGATCATTAGCTTTGGGGATCAAAATGGCTGGGTTTCCCTTTAAGATCTGGTACATCAGATCTCAAATAATGGATGGATGATAGCTCACACATCCAACACACATTATTGGTAAAAAATAAACTGTGATCAGAAAGAATGTGATAGTAATTTTTGCTGGTCCTGTTAGGAAAGGAGATCCTGGGGTACGTTTGGGGGTGGGATGTTCAGGGATTTAGGATTGGAGTCTGATGGGGGGTTGGAGCTGTTTCCTCTCTTTCTGCAGGTGTAAAAGCAGACTTCTAAGGGTATCTTTTCTTTATCCTCCCTTATCTCCTTTCCTCTTATTTTCTTCCTTCCCTTTAAACTTTTGCACCCCACCTCTCTACCCCTTCTTCTCCCCCAACCCCTTTCTTTTCTGCTTTTCTTTTCAAATGCAGTTTGCTCACTGCATTTGAAATAAACCCAAAGCATTTTGGTACAGTGATGTATTTCACAAAGGAGCTTATAAAATGTGTCTTATTTTACTGTTTTATTAGTCTTAGCTTTCCTCTCCACCACTTGTTTGCGTTGGAGAGGAACATCAGAAAACTCTTCCATCTGATTGATAACATCCATAAAATTCTACAGTACACTGGAAGAAAACTCCCCTGACGTTTTCTGTTACTTACTTGGACATTTCGCCAAGCTTCAAACAGATTGCACTTCTTATTAAGTGCTTGCTTTCCTGGCTTGAATCTGACTTGCAAGCAAAGTCCACAACTCTTCCAAAATGCTGAGGTCTAGAAGCTCATTGTTAGCCTTCGTCCTTCATCACTACACCTTCATATGTAGATGGCATAACCCAATGTTTGAGTTGGTTGAAGGTAGTTGAAGATAGTTGATGGAAATTGTTCTTTTGATTCGTCCAGCCACTTTGTGCAATGAATCAATACCACTAGCAGCAAACGTGTTTTGGGCCTCCAGGACGTGTTTTGGACAAAGATTTAGAATTTAACAAAAAAATTGCATGTAGTTTGGTCTGCCTTCTAACCAAGGTGAAGCCTTTTATAATCTGTTGTAACCTGGATTGGAGATTTTTCCAGTTCCGGAATGGACTGGTGCAGTGCTCTCTAGGTTTGGGGCCCCAGTCATCCCTGAGTCGCCTACTTGTTCAGAACGCAGCAGCTTTCCTTTTGACTGATTCTCTCAGGCAGGAACATTACATCGGAGTTTTTGTCTTCACCACATCAGCTTCCTGTCTGTTTTAAACTTTACTTTAAACTTTTTGTATTTGTATTCAAAGCCCTGCTCCCACTTATCTAACCACTTGAGATCCTTGAGGTCAGACATTTAATATTTACTAATGATTCCATGGACAGAGTACAAACGTGGGGGGCTGACATCTTTTGGTGGACTCACCTCGGTTCTAGAGTCAGCTTCCACTACATCTTCAATTTGGCCTTTTAAAATTAAAAATCAAATCTTTTTTTCACTCAGGCACACTTTTAAAAAGCTAAAAATGTGGTGGTACTTCTGGTTTTATCCTATTTTTAATCTGATTTTTTATGTTTCCTTTGATACATTTATTTTGTTAGCCACTTTGGTTACAGATATTGTGTATGTGTAACTGATTGATTGATTGATTGATTGATTGATTAATTCCTTCGAGAACCCTTCCAATAATTACAGCCAAACAGTCTTTGTCTCATCTCACCATGAAACTTTTCTCCAGAAAGTATGTGGCATGTGGTTGACTCCAGATTTCAGTCAGACTTTAAGGTGATGGTTTTGGAAAACGAGATTTTCATGTTTCAAGTCTTCCCAATAGTATTGTCATAAACTTCAACAATTACCACTCTGTTTGAGGAATGCAGTGTCTGTGACGGAGTTCCTGTTTTGTTTCCCTTTGTTATTACTGACTTCAAGACGAACTTGTGGGACATTTGGTCATGGAAAAACCAATAGCTGCTTTGAATGTTTTCCATTTGCCAATATTTTTCTTCTTTCTGCAAAACAGAAATGACTTTATTACCATTTTCTGAATGATGAACATGTCATTGTTAGGATGTTTCTTCTTTGAGATAGAAAGTTTAATGGAGCAAAGTGGTAAACTGCTTTTATTTCTGGGCTCACATGGCCTGCATGAGTTTAAAGAGTCTCATTCAGATCAAAAACTACAGATTATATACACAATGTTTTACAAATAAAAAATTGTGCCAGTCAGGTAAGAAAAAAAATGAACCTATTTGCCTATATGCTATTTCTATCACTAGCAATAACTCATCACCCTGAAAACACAATACGAATGGTGAAATATGGTGGTGGGAGAATCATGCTGTGGCAGGGAATATGAAAACTTTTGCATTGTGGATCGGTTGAAATTACTGTAAAGAATAAGATCCAGAAGGTCAACCTATTCAATGTCTCTATTTAGGAAAAAATCAGTCGATATCTGCCTTTGTGGTCATTAACGTCTGCAGGGTTGCTTGTTGCTTGCCGTAGCTCCGCCCACACTCAGAGGGCAGAGCTACAGCAACAAGAGTTGTCAGAGTTGAGCGCCTGTCACGACAACATATTTTGCTGGGCAATAAATTGTCCCAGAAAGTATTGGGATAAACTGACCAACGCAAAAATGGTTCAGCATTTTTGCATCGAGTCACTGTGCATGTGTATTTGTGCCTTAAAAACAGAGGCACTGTTTCATATATTATTGGTAATATATGAAAAAAGCATGCAAAAACCCAGCAGATATGTAAGTACAATGATTTTATTGGGAGCAGTGATGATTGGAGAGCCAACTCCAATCTCAGAAGCAGTTTGAAAAAACAATATTTTCATTGTAACTTTTTTTATACAGACAACCTGGAAGTTGTAAAAGTGGGAAATAGTATTTGCCACCTTCCATACGTCTTCTGTTTGGGCTGTTTTGTCCAACTTCAATGTTGGTTATCTTTGTTTTGGACAAAGATAACCTTAGTAAATAAATAAATAAATAAATAAATAAATAAATAAATAAATAATCAAAATTAATACATTCTGACCCATTTCCATCTCCCTACATCAGGGGTCAGGTGCCGGGCAGGAACGCAGGTACATGGTGACTTTGTATTGATATCTGACAGCTGATGAGATTGAGGCAGACATTCAAATACACATGACCTTTGACCCACACAAGGTGGCATAACAGACCACTTTCATGGAACTGACATTGAGAGACAAGCAAACGGAGAATTATTTTAAGCTCTCCAAACTTTTAAGGTCAGACCTGATGAGCACTGGCACTGACTCGGTCACAGAACCTTTCTGCTCCGTAAACACGCCCAGCAGCAGGCTCCATTCAGATACCTACAGGATTTGTCATAGTTGTAGGTAGATCTGTTACGATTGCAAATTTTTCTGGTAATTTTTTGCGATAGATGATAATGAGACCACTTTCAATTAATATATTGATTCAACTACTGTTGTCAACATTTTGTGACTCTACTACTGTATATATATATATATATTTTCAAAATAGGAACTGAGGTGTCCCTTACTTATTGGTTTTGCTTTAAATTGATCATATTTTCTACTTTTTTTTTCTTAAGAAAGAACTCTCCTGTGACAGTAGCCACAGCTGCTGTCATGTGTTAGCCGGCAGTCACAAAACCAGGAGGGTGAAAATACTTTTCACTGCAGCGCATGCAGAGGGTGGGTGTGACTGAGGAGGCTGGTGGAGATACTCAGAGACGGAGGCAGAGGAGAACTGTGACTTCCTTATTAACACCAAGCCTCATTCTTTATTCTGACTATAAATAATTTGTATTCAAACATTACATATCACATGTCTATCTACACCTAAAGCTGTCGGTTCAGTATTCTTTTCTCTGCAATGAAAATTTCTTCATATCTGAGTATTTTTTGTGTGATTTCTTCCTTCCATTCTGCTGGTAGCAACCTGCTAATCGAGGCCACAATGCTTTGTTTGCTCCTGCCTCCCACTCTGAAACAGGCCCCTGACATAACACAATAAGAGGGGCAATAAAAATTCTTGCTGTAAATGTGCATCCTGCAAAAAAAAAGAAAAAAGAATTGTTATGAAGCAGCCTGTAGCATGTTGTCGCCCTCGGGTCTCTTGTGGACTTACCCTGAAGTTGACGGAAACGGTGTGTGTTTGCTTTAGTGTTTCATGGTGCTTGCTGTAGTGGTCCTAGCTGCTGTATTATGTAATGGATGAGGCTTGTTTATGGTACAGTGGATGCAGAGCCACTCAGAGGCAGCTGCAGAGGAGGAACACTGGAATTATTCTGAGTGATAAAACAGTAAACGATGCTGGATCGTGGTCTGAGTGGAAATAAGTTGTGATAAACCTTTTCTGATTACTTATATGAAGCAATTGGGTTATTGTGTAAGCGTGTGTGTGTGTGTGAGAGAGAGAGAAGGTCCATAGTCAGCAGGTTATGTAACGGAGCAGTGTGAGCCTATGAGCTACAGATACCATGAGGTCATAGAGAA
This sequence comes from Alfaro cultratus, assembly GCA_903066825.1. Lineage (NCBI taxonomy): Eukaryota > Metazoa > Chordata > Actinopteri > Cyprinodontiformes > Poeciliidae > Alfaro > Alfaro cultratus. Next base: position 13,376 of record CAEFZX010015141.1, read on the forward strand.
CAGGCTAGATGAGGCCAGCATTCATTTACACTATGTTGTCTTTTCACTCGGATGCTTTGTCCACCTCCGCTAAAAGCTCTGAGACAAAAGACAGGCTTTGCATTCAGCAGCAAGCCGATGACTGTTTCAACCGTTTGACTCCTTTGTTTGCTGTCTGGTTTCCAGTCAAGCAATAAATGTTTCGTATTAGAACCGAGGACAGACAGCTTTCCCCCGTCCCACCCCCTTCATTTCTTCAATAATTATGTTTACAGTACCTTGGAGAAGTGCTCACATTCTGCCCTGTTACAGCCACAGATTTATAGCATGTTAATCTTTCGCTGGACTCAAACACCCGCCTTCATGTTTCACCTTGTGTTTTTGCTGCTGACTTGTGGGATCTCGTGTCGGTATTTGCCGGTAATCCATCCAACTTTCAATCCATGTAGTTTGTAACACCAAGAAACATAATAAGTAAATAACATTCATTAAAAGTAAAACAACGAGTACATTTCTCCTATGTTTGGCAGGGGGTTTCTTTGTGTGTACATCAAAAATGAATTACTACTTGTTTTATAGTTTTAACAAATGGTGATATTTTCAATATCAAAAACTGAGTTTTTCAAAGGGGCAGTGTTATGTAAATTTGACTTTCTGGAGCTTTACATCACATTATGTTATTGCCTCATTAAAAACACACCTAAAATGTTGTTTTGATTCTTCAATGCATGTTTGAGAAATCCTTTAATCTCCCTTTCAGCTGTGCAAAACACCTGGGTGGACTTAACCTCGCCTTCGAGGCGCAGCTCCTCCTCACAGCTGCAGTTTCCCAATTTCCAAGCTTCTGCTTCACAATTTCAAGACATTAAATTACCAAGTGAATGTTCTTTTAAGTCATATTTGATATATATAGCATTTGTGTAACAACTGAAGGTAACATAGTTGCTTGATTATGCTGTAAAATGGCTCTCTGTGCCTGGAAAATACATAATATTGCCGCTTTTTGACATAATTTTAAAAATGAAAGCACTAGATAGTTGCTGCAGATACATTGGTTGCACATCCATGATGTCAACTTCCTGGTCCCTGAGGTCATGTGTTGGACTGAGTACAAAATGCACAGTAAGTGCCAGGTTTGCAAAAGTTGAGCATGCTAAAGTGATGCTGACAGTCCTGTTTGAATCTGGATTTTGGTGGGCTACTGGCTGTCATCATGCAGAGTGTCAGAGAGCAGCGCAGCCCAAAGAGCAACATGCATCTCTTAAAAACCCAAAAGGAAATGTTTTTGATTATAAAAGCAACAGGAAAATGTGATTTCAGCAGTTCTTCTATATGTTTTGATGTAATATCTTCATTGATATTAGGGCACCAGTGGTACAAGGCTTTTAGAAGGAATTACACATTGTTGTTTTTTCGCTCCTATCTATCTGGTTTATATTTTTAAGCGGGTTGAATATCTTCTGTTTTTTTCTACATATTTATGCCTTGTTCACATTTTTTCCTTCCTTTGTTAAAGTCAGACGATTCATTGTGTTCTAAAAATCTGAAAATAGAAATACATATTAATTGAATTTTCTTAGCTTTCAGAATAACATTTCATTTATTTCTTTGCAACATTGCCGGAATCAGCAAAACTGAGCAATAAGTCAATCCTCAGCGCTAGAATTGTTCAGTCCTGCTGACGTATTTGGATCTAAATGCACTATAACGGAGCAGATTATAAGCAGGTACATACAAGGATGTTTATCTAGTTTGACCAAGACAGATTAAGATGTTGCTATGAGCTTTGTAAGCATGCAGCTGAGTTCATAATGTATGCAGCGATACCAACAGTTCAGGATTGTTGATATGAGGTTTTGTTAAAGGCAGTTCTCGTACCTGCAGGTGGAAGCTCTCTTCTTGTTTTCATTTAGCATTAATTCAAGCTAGCTGGTCCCAAAGGCTGTAGCTGAGAGGTACCAAGACCAAAGTAATTTCTTAAATCTCATCTAATCTAAAAAATAACTCTCATGGTCGTTTATGTGAAGACCATTTTATGAGCTTTTAAACTGTCTGCCTTTTTGTACTGTAGTTATTTTCATCAAAGTTAACAAATATTTTCACAGGAAATTAAGGTAGGAGGCAGTGCACCACTTAGATCTTCCCGTGAGAAAAATGCTTTGAGTCTGAGTATGTGCCTGATAGAAAAGAAAGGCAGTGTAAAGTCAATAAGATAGCACCCAAATTGATATATTCTTTCTTTTTTCCTTTTTCACTTTCATATCGCATTTAGGCTGTCCAAAATTTCTTCATGTTACTTTTATAGTGTGAGTTTCTCACAGGAAGATCACCACCTCCTGCCTCACGTTCCTGTGTAAACGTAATGTTTGTTTAAAAATCCTCCCTATAAAAGGCTCAAAATGAGTCAGAAAGGACTCATTTTGGTTTGGTGGAAGAAAAGAAGACTAAGTATATCGAATTATTTGTGCATAGAATTTCCTTAGAGGTGAAATGTAATTCTAATACGCTAATTCCAACTTTACATATCTGGCTTGTGTTTAGATGGAGTAGGAGCAAGTCTACTTGAGGTGTTTTACAGATTCTGAAAGTGTAGATTCAGAACACATGGAAATAAAAAACTAAATGAAGATGACATGGCCATGTGAATGTTGGCACCCTGAATTCTAAAATTATGAGAAAATGGTGTCAAATTTGCCACTGAGTTTTTTGATATGTCCAAATGTTCCAATGGATTACTGTCACAATTCTGTGACATCCTGTATATGATATTAAATATACACATGCACATCAACTTCATAATCAACACAAGAGCTCTCAAACAATCCTTCCATGACTCATTACCAACACTAACCAGTCTCATGCTGCATCATGCAGACACTCATTCTGCACATATGAAGATTCATCTCCTCTTAGTGGGATGAATGGCCAGATTGGCTCTAACTGATATACCTACTTTCTGACTACTTCTGCTAAAAATGGTTTGACCACTTGGAGGCACTCAGAGAATGAGAGTGTAAGGCACTGAGCTTTCTCCAGACCATTTAGCATGAATATAACATAAAATGATATACGTTATTGTAAATTAAAACAAGCTCAATTTCCATTGCATGATTTATTATTTTTCTCTTTTTTTCTCTTTCTACTTAAAACTGGACGACTAAAGTCTTCAGTCTGGTGTTTTGGTCTCAACTGACCCTTTTTGTGAAGGACAATTTTGTTTACAGAGATTTCATAATTCATTTTATTTGTTTTCTGTTTATTTTGGATATTTAAAATGCCTTACAGTTCTAGTGTTAATTGTTCATTAGAATTTAAGGTTTATTGTTAAGATTTAGAGGACAGTCAAAGCACACGAAGATGCCCAAATGCAACTTATGAAAAATAATTTGCGGGAACTTCTTCCAACACATCTTACTCCATCAGTCCCAAAACCGGAAGTCCTCGAATTTAAGGTTTATTGATATTTCACAATGTGTTCTTGCATTATTATGCCACTATTGTTATATTACTTGAAAATGATCTCAAAACAACAATATTATTGTTTATCACCATAATTTCTGGGACATCAACATTTGTTATCATGACAGAACTAGTGACGGCATTGCCAAAGTATCCTACTCTGTCCTGACAGACACAACTATGTGAATTTGACCATTTGTATTAACCGCCTACAGGCAGAAGGCCTGACTGTATTTCCCTTTCTCCTGCAGGTTCCCAATGTTGAACATGTCCACCCCGAGTGAGCTGAAGTCTCCCTGCATGACTCGGAATGGTATGGTGAAGTTGCCCCCCAGCCAGCCTAACGGTCTGGGCAGTGCGAGTATCACCAAGGGGACGCCTGCTGCTAAGAACCGCCTATGCCAGTCCTCCTCTGTGCCCTCCATCTTGCCTCCTCCGCCATCCTCTCTTCCCTATCATCACCATCTGCATCACTTGGACAGCCCCGGGATGCCTCATACAACAGCACCTCTCTTGCCCTCTGACCTGGAGCCAGGGAAGCCTCTGGTGGGGCTGAAGCCATCTCTTCGTCAGCTTCCCCCCCTCACTTTGCCCAAACCCATACTGCTGGAGCGTCAGCTGGTCCTGGATGAGAAGCTCCTCAACCGACTACTCTGGTACTTCACCACGGCAGAAAAATGTGTGCTGGCACAAGTATGCAAGACATGGCGCAAGGTTCTGTACCAGCCCAAGTTCTGGGAGGGGGTGACGCCCATCTTGCATGCCAAGGAGCTTTACAACATACTACCCAACGGGGAGAAGGAGTTTGTCAGCCTGCAGGCCTTTGCTCTGCGGGGCTTCCAGTCGTTCTGCTTAGTGGGGGTTTCGGACCTCGACATCTGTGAGTTTATCGACAACTATCCGCTGTCCAAGAAGGGGGTTCGTTCTCTCAGCCTCAAGAGGTCAACCATCACAGACGCTGGTTTGGAGGTAAGCTTGCTCTTGATGTTCTCCAATGATGACATCATTGTCACCATTATTATTTAAACTCTTCAGTAACATTGAAACTCTTCTCAGGTATGTGCGATATCTCTCTCTCTCTGCCTCTCTCTCTCTCTCTGTATTACACACACGCACACGCCCGCACACACACACACACACATACCCACGCACACACGCCCACGCACGCATACACACACACACGCGCGCACACACACACACACACACACAGAGTATGTCTGTCCATCTACACAAGATCTTTGTATTCATTCCACTAATATTACATTAATTTCTATAGACTAATCCTGACCCCAACCTAAAGTCAATTCACACCTGACCTCTAACCTAAAAACAAAATGTCTTATGAGGCCCAGGCTTTGGGCTGCCCCATAAGTAGCAGCCGGTCCCCACAACGTCATATGTGTTAGGAAAATGATCCTTACAATATAGCAAATACAAGACCACACACACACTTTTTCTTTTATCCAGCATCACTTTTTCCGTAATGCTTCTTTTTTTTTCTGCTGGCAGTGTCTGATCTGCTGTTTGTAAATTGTGCAGCTGTCTCATACTGACTGCACCCTGCTCTTTTCTCCAGCTGGCAGATAGATTTTTGTTTTACATTTGTTGGAAGCTAACTTAGTGTTTGCAGAAAGTAAAAGGACAGATTAACCGAGATACAGAAGAAAAGATCAAAGCTCCACAGAGTGAACCAGCCTGGGTGTAATGAAATATTGTGGTGTGAGATATTGAAATATTAAAATATAATTTTGTGAAAATGTAGTCTGCCTTCCTACTGAAATGCTATCCAGTGGTGGTCAGTTTGTGACTTTGTCTGATGAAGTAAGGCCACCTTGAAGAATTAATGCTGAGTTTCCCTGGTTTGTAGACAAAAGTTGTGTTTCCATTAGCCATAGAATTATGTTGAAATGACCAAATTAATGCCAATTTTGAACAAATTCACGTTTTGTTTTTCACATGGATATTTTTCGCAAAACTGAAATGGAATTTTTTTTTTCACATCACATGATGCATCACATGTGATCAACAGCCGGATGTTACTACTGGCGAAAACAACAAAGAAGACGACAGGAAGTAATAGAAGGATGATGGTTTGTTTTTGGTTTTATTGTTTTTTTTTTTGGACAATGAAGCTTCCTATGTTAAGTTACTAAGCCTCCTAAATGAAAACAATATTTCTGAACTTTTTAATGAGTCTGAATGGAATGTGACCAATCCCACTGAAAATCTAACGCACATAGACGGATCGGTCTGAAACGGGATAATTCTGCACTCATTTTTTATTTTGTCATTTTTAAAACATTGTTGGAGATTTATGAAACCTTTGTTTGTCAAAACCCTAAAACAATTTTTTTTTGTTTTATTGGCTTTAGCTTATTATTTCAATTAGACACTAGTCAAACCTAGCCTGATATCAGGTGGTTTAAAATCCCAGGTAATGATTTGTAAAACCTGCATAGGGACTCTTGGTTTTCCCAGAACGTTGGTCTCATTCTTGTGTAGTGTACAGTGAGCTGAATGTATTAGATACTGTGTGAACTTCTTGCTATGAAGACACTTCTTTCAAATCACATGAGCCCTACATTCCCGTTAACACCACTGATTTGGAGGCAAAGTTTCAGCTGTGCTGCCTGTGAAGCAGAACTCCTGCTCATGTCAGCAGATTAGATTTTTCTTTACCAAAGCAGAAGGGCACATGTCACTAAAATGAGTCAGCATGAATTTTTGTTCTCATAAACATTTTTATATTCACTTCATTGTTGTGATCTTTAGCGTCAGATTTCATTACACAGAACAAAAGCACATCATGCTTTGAAAAAATCCTCTCAGATGGCTCTCCATATGTAATGTTCTAGGCTTCTATTCTAGGATAAGTGAGTGGTTGCCATGGAGAAGGCCAGAATTGTTGGCAGTGTTATCTATATATGGACATTCCTGTTTTTATGTGTTTTTTTTTTTTTTTTTCTTTTGGTGAAAGCTTGAACTTCTGGATCATTAGATAAAATGTGCTGTACATTTTATATATTCATTATTTAAACTTCCCTCAAAGTATCTCCATGGTGGAGCTGAAAGGTATATTTTAGAAGTTAGATAATCTCAAATGCACTAGTGCATAAAAAATTACATTTAGCTTTAGTGATGACGCCCTGCTGAGGAAAACCGACTGCATCCTGACTGCTCCCAGAGGACTCCAGAGAAAAGCAGTCAGCAGGTGCTGCTAACCAAATGCAGTAGATTCAAAAATAATTGGAAAGTGAGTTTTTCTTTATAACAGTTTGTTGGTCTGAAGCTTCTAGGTGTGTATTAAGGACTTTATGATGACCTCCAGAAGCAGCTGCTGCTCCCCGTCAGTCTAGGGAGGGTGATACGGAGGAAAGTTCCTGATCAGGACTCACTACCCCTGACACCGATCTGAGTCATTTAGGAATAGATGTGAGCCAACATCAGTTCCCAGTCGCAGTGCATCCAGAAAGTATTCACAGCACTTCACTTTTTCCACATCGTTCTGCCTTATTCCAGATTATATTGAGTGTATATCTTTCCTCAAAATTCAAACAAATATCCCCCATAATCTCCAAAAGACTGGAAAGAGTATTTTTGTGAAAGGATAATCTCCACAGGATTCACAGCCTTTTGTTAATATGCCACCTTTGGCAGCAGCTCCAGCCTCTGGTTTTGTTGAATCTGATTGGTGGATTTCTGCAGAGATGGTTGTCCTGCTGGAAGGTTCTCCTCTCTCCACAGAGAAACGCTGCAGCTCGGACAGAATGACCATCGGTTTGTTGGTCACCTTCCTGACTGAAGCCTTTCTCCCCCAGTGGCTCAGTTCGGACGTCCAGCAGCTCTGAGTCCTGCTGCTTCCAAACCATGATGGAGGCCACTGAGGGTTCTGCTTTAAGGCAGCAGAAATGTTTCTGGATCCTTCCCCAGATTTGTCCATCAACATAATCCTGTCTCTGAGGTGTACAGATAATTGCTTTGATTTCATGCTTGGTGTTTGACCTCTGACCTGCACTGTCAGCCATGGCACCTTATATAGACAGGTGTGTTCCTTTCCAAATCAAGTCCAATCAACAGAATGTACCACAAGTGGACTTTACGTAAGAACTCAGGAATGGTCAGTGGAAAAGGCTCATTTTTGAGCTTCATGTCAAAGGGTCTGAATACTTATGTAAAATTGAGTTGTTGGTTTTCTATGTTTAGTCAAATTTGCCAAAATATCAAAAACCTTTTTTCACGTTGTCATAATGGGGGTTTCCAGATGTAGCTGCAAAACGCTTCATTATTACATGGTCTTTGTGCTTCATGATTGTGCTGCACTGAACTCACTCACAGCTGCGGCCATTTGTCCTGACAGTGAGAGACACTTTGTCCCATCAGGTGTCTCCGTAGGACTGCTAGGTAGATTCATCTTTAATAAATTCATCTCCCTTGCTTTTTTTTTTTTTGCAGAGCAGTTTGCTGAAGTGCTTTGATAGTGTTGCCCTGTCTCTGCTGTGATATGACGCATCTAATTAAATCATTCATTTGCAGATTTCTTAAGAAGACTTTGAACTATAGTCAAACTTGCAGTTCTGGATATTTTTAAGTTACTTTACTCAAATCTATATATTGTTTATCTAAAAATCTGCTTAATATGTCTTGAATTATTGTGTGATTCAAGATATCTTTAACTGGGATTATGACAAGTCAGAACAAAAAGATATCTCAGATTTACTCTATGACTAGTCATCATCTATTTGTTGATACGTGAAATATGTGTTTCAGATAGTAATTTGTTGTAGATATCTTGAATTCATTTATTAAAGATACACATAGGTCCATATAAGAAAATAATAATAATATTTTCAAAAAAATGCTAAGTCACATGAAAAGATTATCTTTTTATTATTATTATTATTATTATTATTATTATTATTATTATTATTATTATTATTATATTTTCAATAATAGAAAATTATTTTTTCTTTTAGCTTAATTTAACTGATTTTTTATTTTATTTTAATCACGATTAATCTTTGTTCTGAAGGAAAGTGATTAATCTGTATGTTCTACTGTAATGTTTTAACTGTTTCAGTATAAAAAAAATTTGCGAAAAAAAATAAAATTAAAACTTACACAAAAACGGTAAATCTGATGAAATTTCTACTAGTCAGAATGTACTTAGAGATATAAATACATATATTGTGTAGTCAAAGTATGATTAGAGATATCTAGTCACAAACCAGTTTCAGATATCTGGAATGTAATTATGGTGAAACCGATTATATGTTAAAACAGCCTGTCATTTACAGACAGGTTACAGATTAAATAAATACACAATCTGGATGACCTGTAATACGTTTTGAAAGCCATGCACATGCAGCCAAACCTCTGAAGAACTTCAACCTCAGAAAGAAAGGGCTGTAGTGTTAACAACTTCATTATCATTACAGCCATAGGAAGAATATAACATTTAAAGTTACAGTTTTGAGTTGAAGATATCCATTTTATGACATTCTTCTGCTTACATGGCTCAGCTGTGCTGCATATCAGCGTCTCAGCCGTGATTCCAGATGTGTTGACCTTTATTTTGCAGGTCATGTTGGAGCAAATGCAGGGCCTGATGCACCTGGAGCTGTCAGGCTGCAACGACTTCACGGAAGCTGGCCTGTGGTCCAGTCTCAATGCCCGGCTAACTTCCCTCAGCGTCAGTGACTGCATCAATGTGGCGGATGACGCCATCGCTGCTATTTCCCAGCTCCTGCCCAACCTGTCAGAGCTGAGCCTGCAGGCCTACCATGTCACTGACACGGCCATGGCCTATTTCACAGCCAAACAGGTAGACTGCCAAAACAAGAGCGTCACACCTCACTGTCTGCGTTTACTTACTGTTCCCTCATTTCTCTCCTGATTAAGTTATGTAACCGGAATGAAAATGTTTCACAGGGCTACACCACCCACACTCTACGGCTCCAGTCCTGCTGGGAGATCACCAACCACGGTGTGGTAAACATGGTGCACAGCCTGCCCAACTTGACCGCCCTGAGCCTGTCAGGCTGCTCCAAGATCACCGACGACGGCGTGGAGCTGGTGGCCGAGAACCTGCGGAAGCTCCGCAGCCTGGACCTGTCCTGGTGTCCCCGGATCACAGACATGGCCCTGGAGTACATCGCCTGCGATCTGCACAAACTGGAGGAGCTGGTGCTGGACAGGTCAGGGCGCTTTGTGTCTTTTGTGCTTTTATTCACATAAAAGAAGTCTGAACATAAGCTCAAGTCAAACATGAAGACATCAGTTTACATTGTAGTCAGGGTAAGGGTTAGGGTAAAAAGGGGCATGATATATATTTTTCAAATATAAATCATAAAATCTGAAAACCTGATTACCCTGACACATTTTAAAGGGCCGGTATCTTTTAAAAATCAACTTTTTTGAGCTTTTTGAGCTGGACGCTTCCAGATAGTCAAGAAGGACCAAAGCCGACACTGAAAATATCTCCAATGTCAAAAACATTATGATGGTTGTTTAAAAGTAAAGTCATGTAAAAAGCAAAAACCCCCCCCAAAAAACAACAAAAACTGATCAATTTAAACTCAAGCTGTTAGCAAAGCTCTTCCAGTTGACTTGCAGTGATGATGATGTGTTGTGTCTCTCTGCAGGTGTGTGAGAATCACTGACACAGGGCTGGGCTACCTGTCCACCATGTCTTCACTAAGAAGCCTTTATCTGCGCTGGTGCTGTCAGGTAATGCAAAACAGGAAGTGGAACAAAGCAAGCAGAAAATTATAAAACGTAAAGCCGACTACTGGAGACGTTCACAGGCCTGCATTGTAAACAGCAGCCTGTACTTACCATGGTTACAGGATGATAATACAACATGGTGCTGCATTTGTACAGAGGACATTTGGGAAAATATATAGGTATAAAAAAAACAAAAAAAAACAACAACTGGTAAGCATAAAAAAAAGTCATTATATGGCTTTAGAGTCATAACATTGTTGTGCATTTTTCATGAGAAATTGTAAAACCTGCAGATAAATGTTTATTCACTATAACAAGCCTCTGCTTATTACCATCATTATTAATTTTTATAGCCATTTATTTAGGTCATTTTCAAAAAAGAAAAGACAAAGCTAATACAGAAACAGATAATAAACAATACTGTCAGTGACAAGAACACAAAGTGTAGAAACAACTGCAGGAGGAAGCAGGAGCTCATCATACCTTCGCCGTACTATACATACGGCATTATCAAAATTAGAACAATCATGTATGTTTTTCTAGCAAATATGGAACCTTATATAGGAAGATCCCCATAGGGAAGCATGGTAGTGGCAGAATTAAGCTGTGCAGATGTCTTCAGCTGGATGGTAAAGCTGGTCAGAATTGAGTCAGATTCAAAAATAGTGTATTAATCCCAAAGGAAAATTAAATGTGGTTGTAACTCATTAATTTAGATTATTCAAAGAATTACTGATGAATTGATTAAGAATGACCTAATCAAAGTCCAGACCAAGATAATTTTATTTGTAAGAAATTGCATCTTTACTATTATGGGTGACTCTGTGTTGGTATCGCATAAAATGTCATGAAACGACATATTTTAGCTTGTGGTTGTAATTAAACTAGATAAGAATCGGGGTGTGTAGACATACTGCATGTTTCTTCTCAGCCTGGTCTTTAATCATAAAAAAAAAACTTTCTGTGTTTTTCAGGTGCAGGATTTTGGTCTGCAGCATTTGTTTGGAATGAGAAGTCTCCGTCTGCTGTCTCTTGCAGGTTTGACTTATGTTTCCCTATAAATCCCACAGAAAAGGTCCTGCATGACAGAACTGTAAAGTCTAAATGTGAAATGTAATCTGTCTCATAACATACTGTTACAACACAGTGACAGTTTCAACAAATATGCCATTTTTTATTTTACACACTGCAGCTTTAATCGTTGTTCATTTATAGCTTCTCGCCTAAAGCTTTTGTGATCGTTTCCAAACACTAACCTGTTAAATTATGCAGCAGACGCTGAGATCTTTTCTCACGGTGAGCTGTGGCGATCCCTGCTCAGCTGCAGTAAACCAGCTGATGCTGTTTGATGAGTGTTGTTGTGCATCAGGTGAGGGAGGGGCGGCTGCAGTTGGGCTGACCGTTGTCCTCTGTGCCTCCAGGCTGCCCCCTGCTGACCACCACTGGGCTGTCAGGCCTCATCCAGCTGCAGGAGCTGGAGGAACTGGAGCTGACCAACTGTCCAGGGGCAACGGCCGAGCTCTTCAAGTACTACGCCCAGCACCTGCCCCACTGCATGGTCATCGAGTAAGACGGCCCAGCCCTCATCAGACGGACCGCCGTACGTCAACCTTCCTCCTCAACCCGTCCTCGTCCTTTTCACACCGAGCTGTCCCTGCATCACTCCTCCTTTCCCCTCCCAGCCCATTACTCACCCGTTCCCCTTCGCCCCCCAGCCATCTGAACGGACTCCCTCGCTGGCAGGCAGACTGAGAGGCAGGAAGGTCCAGGGTAGGACATGCCACGTCCAGAGGCATGGCGTCCGAGCTGCGTTTGAGAAGATGCTGGCGTGAAGAGCTTGGTGTGACGTCTTGTCTGACAGCAAGTTTCTTTTTCACAATCAACAGAAGGCTGTTAGTCGGAGGAGAAAGCCTCTCTGTGGACTTGGAAGGAGTTTTTTTAAAAAATTAAACGGACGCGGAGGGGAGAGCGTGCACGCCCCAGATGCAACAAGGAGGGAAAGAGGAGGCTAAAGACTTTTTGTTCGAAGGAGACGAAGATTTTTTTTTAGCTGTTTGAACTCATAAGCTCATACACTGCAAACACACTAAAACGTATACTGTATGTAAGTAAAGCAAATATAACTCCTGAAGATCATGAGTGCTGACACGTGTCATCTCTCCTTGTAATATTCCCCCTGTTGCCCTTTTTTTTTTTTTTTTCCTCAGAAGGGATCCAAGGTTTCTGGACAGTAAATAAGGACGGACCATCTTAATATCCTTTTTTTTTTCTTCTTCTCCCTGCTTCTGTGTGTGAAGTGTGTGTGTCACTGACTCACAGCTTCCCATCTTCAGGATCACCTTTTACTCCCCCATTTCTGTGTCTTAACTGAAATCCAAAAAAAAAAAAAAAATCTAACAAAACAAACAAACAAACAAAAAGAAACAGATGAGACAAATAAACACAAAAGAAGTCAAAAGAAGATCTAAAACAATTGTTTACATCACCTTTTTTTTGCGGGTGGGGGTTACATGAGGGGTAGTTGCACGCTTATTTGACTTGTTTGGTTCTTGCAATCATCAGTGGGCTCCTCTGTTTTCGTATGATGGTGACATGGGGGCGAAGAGACGCTGCAAACGGATCCGCTTCGGGACTTTCAGTGACATTTTTTGCCACTTCTGCACCGCAGCTACTAAACACATTCGGGTAGCAGAGGATTTTCAGTCGAGGAATTGTTTTTTCACCCCCTCCAAACTTGAGGTTTGAGTTTTAATGGTTTTGCTTTTTGTTGGGTTTTTTTCTCACCTTTTTCTAATCAGAAAACGCCTGATGTTAGTGTTATTTTAGAGCATTTGAACTTGTGTGGCTCTGACGCTTCTAACACCGCAGGGGGTGGGGGTGCAGTTTGCAAAGCCAGATTACTTCAGCAGCTGACATGAAGGCTCTGTGAATTCAGTGTTTACTAGAAGAACGTCTCGTCAACAGGCAGAGACTGGGGGCTGTGGGGATTTAACTTACATGGGAACGCCACGGCTCGCTCTAGAAACCACAATCAGAGGCTTTTTTTTTTAATTTTTTTTTTTAGGCTTTGAAGTCATAGGAAAAACGAAGGTGAGATGGAATTTGTGTGGCCCGTATTTCTATTCTGGATGTTTCTGACATGGTTCTGTTACAAAGGGGATAATAGTAAAGTCGATAGTGGAATGTGGCTGTGCCGGTGCGTTCACTGACAACAACAAAATAAAAAGAAAAACCAAAACGTTGAACACCAAGTAAGCTCCCAGAAGGAATGAACTGTAATAAATGGTAATACACTTCTAAAGAGCCATCAGATATAAGTGGACATCACTGATTAAGTTTTCAAAATATAAACTAAAAAGGTTTGAGAAGAAGATTCCTCCCTTCCTGTTGTGAGTGATTCTATCTACTTAAGCATGTCAGCATTCACTATAAGACAAAGTTTCACTCGTACTTTAAAAGAAAAGCAAAGGTACAGAGAAGATATTTGTCCTGTCTACAGTAGGGCTGAAACACTTAATCAGATTAATCGATTATTGAAGTATTTGTGATTGATTAATCACTATCTGGCCTTTTGAGTCGACTCAAAAAGGTCATTTTGTAAAAAGAACAACAAACTCAAAGCAGTAATTGAGCCAAAATGGCACAAAAAATATATACATTTGCATTTGCATGTGTCAGAAGCAGCAGGCGAATCTTAAAGAGACAGAGACCCAATTTCAAGGCGTTAAATTACAAAGTCAAATTACTTTTAAGCCATATTTGATATGTAGAGCGTTTTTATAACAAATGAAGTTAACAAAATTACTTGATTGTGCTGTAAAATGGCACTACATGAAAAACACATAATACTGGCCTTTTAAATCTGCTGATTGATTTCAGTTTGATTGAGAGGCGAACTGGAAAAGCTTCTTGCCATGATTGGTGTGAACCTTAGACAGTTCATAAAATCATCTTATAAGCACAGAAAATAACCTCCTGAAAATGTTCTAACAACAAGGGAGTAAACCCAACATGGCTTTTCAACTGAACTATACCGTTAGCATAATCTACAGGTGGATAAAGAGGCTCAGGGAAGATGTGCTTACAGAAGGTAGTGGTGAGTGGGTCTCTGAGACCACCTAACTCTGACCAGTCGTTCCTTCTGGGTTCTGAACACGGTGCCTAGCTGTTCTGAAGAGTCTGAGCCGGAAACACAGCCGAGGCCATGAATCCATATCGCTAGAGCTTTGAGTCTCCCAAACATTGGACGTGCTTAAGTATATCTGCTTCAAGGCAAAAAAAAGGAAAAGCGGCAAAGTTTCCTGTAACTCTGGGAGTCGGCCATCTTGGTTTCTGGACGGGTCCGCCGGCGCTCCTCTGTCCGCCCTGACGCGGTCAGGCCAGAGTCAGGCAGCAGACTGCTGAGGGCCGTGAAGCAGGGCAGGGGGCCAAACCCCACGCATGTTTTTGCCTGGAGACGGCTAATTCTAGACGTTCAGCATCTCATTGGTGTACAGACATTTATTTATTCATGTATTTATTTATTTAAATAAATGTGTGTCTTATTTTCAGAATTTATTTATTGAAAATGGCATTTTCCAACTCTTTTGTTTCAGTTTTTGCTTCGAGTGTGACCTTAATTGAGCTTATTCAATAATTGCTGTTTTCTATTATTATTGTTAACAATATTATCATTATTATTATTATTTATGTTGTGACATTTCAGGCCCTGTTAAGCAAAATGATCTAAACTCTTGGACACTATTGACATCATGACCAGTAACTTCAAGTTTTTAAACCTTCATAAAATACTGAAGTATATTTTCCTCTGTGCAAGTCTGTGTCGACTTTGTATTGCTGTTTGCTCCCTGCGGAATAATGGGATCTTCAGCTGTGATGTTATATTTACTGTCATTGTGCTGAATGTGGCAGCAAAAATACAGTGTGATATACATACAAGCTTATAATGTGTGACTTCAACCTCTGCCATGGCTGAGCAATGTTTACATTGTCTAATTTTTAGAAAAGGGGAAGATCTCTGAGGATTCTATGGAAGCTTATTACTGACAAAACTACTGGAGCAAAAAGAAACGTGGGGAAGATCCGGAGATAATCCCGCAATATGGCTTCAGCGCAACATTTTGCTTTCAGCATTTGGTTTATTTGGGGAACTCAGTTAAAGGGATAGTTTACGTTTTTTTTAGGTGAGGTTCAGACAAGAGCATATGAGCAGTTAGTATCTTACCTGCAGAAGATAATCCATCTTCATCTGGTGTGTAAATCCAGATTATATTGATTGGGCTGACACTCAGGGCTAATCCCAGAAGAGGAAAACTAAAGTGGAATTCATAATGGTTCATGGAGGATTTTAAAATCCTTTCAGGCGCCACCATGATTATTTAGACTGGAACTGGAGGTGGGAGGCATTGCATCACCACTGGGCTTCCTGTGGGAGACAGGGAGAGCTGAACTATGGAGACCAGATCAATATCAAGCTCATATACATGATGGAACACGTTCAAATTGTTCAAATTGTTCAAATTGTTCAAATTCAGGTTTAAATGACTTTGGGAATTTTTAAAATAGGAATCAAATTAATTTGCAACTTTTAATTAATTTATTTTTTGGTTGAAGACTGCATTAGTGAATAGACATGTATGTGAACATAAACACATACGTGTCACAAACGTTGCAACTGTATTAGTCCATCCCTAAAATAAACAGAATGTCATGCAGTTGTTTTCATGCTCTTCTGCTTGAGGCCGTTCAGCACTGAGATGAAAAGTTTTTTAACACAATTAAGTGCTAAACCAAATCAGTGTTTGCTGTTTGCTATGCCTTTTAATTTAACACCCTGTGGACTTCACTGAAATTATGTGCAAGCAAATACTGGAGTTGAAACGTTCATGTCGGTAAAGTCGGTCTTAAGGCTGCATAACAAAAAACAAACTGTTGTTTCAGGCGTTGCTCCTTAGTTTTCAGTGTGTTTCTCGCAAATGGTAAGTGAACTGAACAAGTATAGCGCTTTATCAATCATTTTTGACCACTCAAAGCACTTTACACTAGAGTCACATTTACACACCGAGACACATATCGGTTGGCCATTTGGGGTTAAGTGCCTTGCACAAGGGCACGTCAACACATGGCAGGAGGAAGCTGGAATCAAACCTACAACCTTCTGAACACAAGACAACTACTCTGCCCACAGAGCCACAGGAAGATCATTTGCCTCCTACTGCAATTTCCTGTGTAAATAACAACTGAATGGAAACATGACAATGGTTATAGGTTTAGAACTATTTAGAAAGTTGGTTTATAAAGTACAATTGAGACTTTATGATTGGACTGAAGGTTCACGTCATCTTGGCACCACTCTGACTAGCCGTTAGCTTTAGCCTCCAGGACCATCCGATCTGGATTCATAATAAGTGAAGTCTTTTTGGGATCTATAGTAGGTTTGACAGATTGATGTATTAATTGCCTACAGACCTTTCTCACAGCAAAAATCCCGAATAATCATTTGAAGGTATCTATAGTGGTAAAATGTTGCATCTTTAAAGATGACTAATATTTCTGTTTTATTGCCCCTAGACAGTTCATCCCGTGTTCTCCAACACTGACTCCCAGTGTGAGACACAGCTGTGTGTGGGTTTTTTTTTGTGCTTTCCATATTTTGCCTTTGATGAGCTTCCAGTGAATTCACACGTCTGTTTACATATCATGAGCTCTCATGCACAGTCATTTCGTAGCTGCAAACAACTAACCTTTCTACGGAGCATCACCCCAGGTCATTTTCTAAGACAAATCATTTCTATTACTGTCTGCAGTCTTTTTGGTCATCTGTCACTATTTTGTTACAACCCTTGTACAGCACAAGTTTAACTAAGCAGTAAAATAAAAACTGACAATTTACTGACATTGTTGAAACTGATAGATGTTTGTGTTGTCTTTCTCTGTTTTGATGCTGGAGCTGAACTAACTTTGGCCAATGACCACCAGGTGGCAGTGCAGGCCCTCAAAGAAACGCAACTTCCGAGTCAGGCAATGTCCTGAGCAACTTTTTTGCTGTGGTAATGTTGACAGTAAGTCGCAAAATCAGATCTGTGATGTTGAATTAAACTACAAAAGGTTTATGAAGTTGATTGTCTGTTAGAATTAAAATGTTCTGGGGAGAAAAATAAATGCAAGAATTTGGTTTTGAATAATAAAAAAAGATAAATATAGTTTACTTCCACTCATTATGAGGATGATTTGAATTGGAATCTTTACACAAAGATTTTTTTTTTAAAGAAAAAAGAACTGACTGCACAACTTTTACAAGTTATTTTAAAAAATGCAAAAAAAACTATGAAAAAGTTTAATATTCTTTATCACTCGTTTAAGAACGCAAAATTATATAAATTCAGCACAAACAAGTCTGAATGCTGCCGTTATTTCTTGTACATGTAAACGTTGCCGTACAGATAAAGCTTTGAAGCCCAACACCAGCTGTCACAGCGCCAGACCAAGACAGCAATATTTTTCTAGTTAACAGAAAAATATGTTAAATAGTATTATGATTACATTTTAAATTGCTTAATAAGTGGGGGACAATTCAGACTTTGTTTAGAAAAATATATGATCGATGTATCACTTTCCTGTTTGCCAAACTGAAATACTATTAAGATATTAAAAACTATTAAGGATGGTTTTAAAATCCTTAAGGGAAATATGCACATTTGATTCAGTTAAGCAGTTATTTTATTAAAACTGTTTGTCCTCCGAGTGCTTCCACTTTCCTCTTAATTACAAGTAAATGTGAGGGACAAAAAAATGGATTGTTCTAAACTAAAATAAACATACTAAACATATTTTTCCAAATGGAGTCAATTTTCTTTCTAGAATTTTTTGTATAATATTCCCTTTATTAATTAACTACACAGTAGAGGAGGCTGCTATGGGTTCCTACTATTTTCTGCTTTGTCACCTTCGATAGCCTGAGTTGTCAGCCATGTTGGCCTCTCATGTACTTACCAGTAAACAGAGAGCTAATTGATGAGGACACATTGGTTTGTTTTGCTGCTTCACTATTTATTAGCCGTCAGCTGATTAACATTTTTTAGTAGAACAAAGTGTTGCATGGTGTGGAACTTAGCAATCGGGTTAAAATGAAATTAAAAATCTCTTTAATTATCCTGAAGGAAAACATGTCTTTGTCGCCACTCTTATCATCCAACTATCTTCAAAGAGTTGTTGTGGACGGTGACGCTGTGAGGAGCAAGGATAGCAGTCAGTCCTGCAACAAATCTGAAGAGGCCTCTGACTGAATCCTGTTAGCATGTCGTGACAGTCGTGACACGCTAACAGCTCAATTTCCAGGCAGAAGAGACAATATATTGACAATCTACTAACAGAAGACAGTCGTTGGGCTTTAAATGAAAATAATATTCAGACCAAACTTTTTAAGATGCTCTGAAAGATCAGTCTGGTAGCTTTAGCACAGCTGGCATGCAGCATCGTTTGGCATTTCTTGTTGTTTCTGTCCCTTTGGCTCATGGGGAAGTTTCTCTGAAAACTCTTTTTATCGGCTCCAGAGGGTCACACATGTTCTCTGGATGCTCTAGCAGAGTTTAATGATTTGGGTAAATGAAACAGGATACTTTATCAGTTTTGACACAAATGATTATCTTTGAAGTAATTATTTTTTGTTTGTATCAGTCCTATAAAGATATCGATTACTTTGAGAACCCAACAAGCAATAATGGGAAGGAGGGGTGAATCTTTACTCACAGATTTAGAAACAGTTCATGTGTGGATAAAATGTTGCTCCAGATCTGAATCCAACTGTGAGTCTGCAAGACCTGAAATCTGATCCACTCAGCTTTCCGCAGAAAAGAAAGCGCTCAATCTGACAAACTTCAGAGACTGAACACGACTGCACCACACACCTTGAAGAGTTTTTTTAATTTCTAAATCATTTTAATAACCAGGTATCACTTTCCTTCCCCTTCACAATGACACACTAATTTATGTTGGTCTGTCATGTTAAATGCCAGTATAATATATTAAAGTTTGTAGTTGTAAAGTGACAAAATGTGAAGAATTCCCCATCTTTCGCAGGGCTCTGCGTGTTCTACCATTTATCACGTAGATATAAGAAGTTCTGTCTATAAAAAGTAATTAAATGTATTTTTGTGTGTTTGAAGAAAATGACAGATGACTAGTTTAACTTTGTGTTGTGTTTTGTAAAATCGGCCAAACCGTTAAAGAAAGCGTGAAGTATGTGAAAAGCGACATCTAGTCTGGAAACAGTGGACAGCTCAAACATGTTGGAAAAAGGCAGCTCCCTTTATTAAACACACTTAGTTTTCATGCTACATGTTTCACAGCTATTCAGTCTCAGTAGGAACACAAACACATGGCCTACTAAACGCTCACCAAACACTTTCAGAGGATGAAACATTTCCTTCTTCTACTATTCACAGATCGGATTTTCTGACAGAAAACGTTTAATAATGGATCTTTTCTCCACCGGGTGGCGCACTGAGCAACGCTACAGTTAAACGTCCACTTGTGTTGAAAAGATCCGAAATAAAGCAGGATTTGTCTTGAAAACATTTCTATAAAGTTACACTTTAAATTGAAAAACCCTGAAAACTGAGAATATTTTCTGTTATTTTGGCACCTTAATATGGACAGCAAGCTTTCAAGAAGCTTTAAAGCTACAGAATGTAACTTTTATGAAAAATGTATATATATTTTACATATTTGTTTAACTGTCACTATGGCGTGACAGTATAGCATGAGACAGATGATCTGTGAAAAAAATTGAGCTCCTCTGCAAACTAGAAACAACCAGTCACAGCCAGGAGGAGGGTCTTAGCATCGTCAATCAGCTTGTGTACATGCAGCTTCTTCTGCTACAAGCTAGCCTTAGCATTGCCTGTCGTGAATGCTAAGGCTAGCATGGCCACCAATGACGAAGCATAAACAGCTGCTAGTTTACAAGTATGACTGACAGCGCTAAGCCCCTCCTCCTCGCTCTGATTGGTTGATTTTGGTCAGCTCATTCCTTCAGACGGCGCTAGCAGCAGAGGGATTGTTAGGTGGAGGAGTTTGATGTTTTCATAGATTATCTGTTTCATAGCAAACTGTCAGGACATGGTGGCAGCTTAAACAAATATGTCAAAAAGCTATATTTTTTTATAAAAGTTACATACTGCAGCTTTAACAGAAACACCACTTTGGGCTTAACACACTGAATACCACGTCAGAGTCAGTTCCCAGATCTGTCCAGTGTGGACATGGAATCCTACAAATCAACACAGCTAGTAAATGATGACGACATTAAGGAAACCGAATCCTACAGTTAAATCTTTTAGTTCGTATACTCTACAGTCAGTTAGCTCTATCATTAACAGATCAAATTTATAATATAATGGCAGCCCTTTTTTTAACAACAACAAAAAAATGCAGCTCAAACCACACATGCAGATAATTAATGGCATAATTTGTCAGATTAAAAACTCAGTGGAGAAAAAGGTGAGTTCTTGGCACAGCAGGGGGTTCTAACTAATGCTTTATTCACCCGTTTTACACACTGCAACATTTGAACTGAGCATAAATCCTCACTGCAAGGCCAACATATCTGTGGACATCATAGCGAAGTGTGTGTTCACCTGGAGGCCTCCTTTAATCCCGCCTCTCTTTGTCCTCCCAGGCCATCGCTGTGACCAGCCTGTCCAACACATCTAGCTGCAATTCATTTCCTCTATCTCACATCAAAACCTCCCACATTTCTCAGACAAAGTATTCCACTACTTGGTCCCATTGTTAAAAAAAAAAAGAAATAATTTCTCCCGTGTTTCACCGTGACGTGAGGGCAGAGGGACGGATCAGAGCTGGCTCTCCGTCTCACATGTGTCGGTCCCGTTCTTCAGGGGCCAGCTGGACAGAACCAGCTCGCTGAAGTTCATGTTGCTCTCGTTGAGTCGTCGCACGCGGTACGTCTCATAGTGGATGTTGTGGGTCACGTCCTTCAGGTCCTGCAGGTGAGACCTGCGCAGAAAACATTGGGTGACAATTTCTCGGCTCGGCGGCTCTGATGCCAACTGGTTTCCTGTGAAAAGTGCTGATGTGAAAGAAAAAAAAAAATTCCTACAGGAAACATCTGAAGCCACAGCCATACTGAAGAGTTCAGTATGGCTGAAAATGTGTTCTAAAAATGTGTTCCTCACCAATGGTTATTCAAACATTTTAGTTTAGTAAATGTAAATGTAGTGTTTAATAATGGCTGGTGAAAACCAGCTCCATCTTCTTCGTCCAGAAGGTCTGGACCTTTAGCTATTGAGAAACGATTGCTTCGCGGATTCGTTTGAGATTTAAAATTTTACCCAATCACTAACGTTTGTCCGTGACGTATGTGACGCTCCATATCGACGCTACGAAGCCAACCGGAAATTTCCAACCGTCCTCCACTGGGAAGAGAGAAGGGCTGATCTGAACGAAGCGGCGGTGGATGTTAATTCAGTATTTTGAAGTGACTGAACGGCTTCACTCACTTCCTCTGCTGCCATCGCTAAAACTAGAGGCAGACTAGACTAGAGAATTGAAGTCATTATTCACAGCTTCTTCTGTTCGTTGATTGACCTGGTAGAAAATCTACCACAGGGAATCCAAGTAAACGGGAGAAAGTCCAGACTGAGCTTTAGGAGAGATTTGAATCCAGTGGAATGGTGCAGGAACGCATTGACCAAGTTCGATCAATTCTAGCAACATTCAATTTTTTTTTATAGCATCTCGATTGGAGGATCAAGACGACAAGAAGTTAACACCTCTTCTCACCTGGTCACTTGGAAAAAAAGAAAAAAAAATTCATACCTAGCCAAAAGTTGTTTTGCGATTATGCCGTCAAAATTAAGCTTTCTAACCTGTAAACCGTTTCTATGACAACCTCCACTTAGATGTGCTGCTTAAGAGGCTCTGCTTCCAGGGTTCACTTTAAACTATTTCAACTCTATAAAGTTAGTCATTTTCTCCATAAGCTGACTTAATGCATGTGAAGTTGAGCCATATTGACTATTAATGAATGACTGGCATGTTTTTCCTTACAATCATTTTAAATAATTTCATAAGCTCCAGATTTACACAACAGTTTTCATGCTATGGGGAAACTGACCATTTAATAAAGATAAATTCCTTTCCAATAAAGATCAGCAGTAAAGTCAGACTCACCTGATAAGAAGATCTCTCAGGTTTGCAAACTCACAGTGAGCCACATTTTCAACTGCATGAAAAGAAAACAACAGATTAGCTCTCATCATTATCAGTTACGTCCTTTAATATACCAGATGTTTGGAACTTGTCCTCCATAACATCCAGTCCAGCTTTTGAATTGATTTAGTTACATCAGATAATTCAATACACAGAAAAAGACAAATATCAAGCCTATCCTGTTTAAAGCTTCATGACTCGGGTCAAGCGTTTTGAATATCCGTCCACATGCTTCTCATATCAGTTTGCTGTAATGTTGGCCCATTACTCCAGACAGAACTGCTGTTACTTGGTCTGTTAGGAACTAATCTGGCCGCATCCTGAGGGTCATTCATGTGGAAAACCTATTTGTCTCCCTGGTGCTCTGAGGTGTTGTTTCGATATTTCCACACCAAGTTCTTTCCTTATGCTGTCATCTATGTTGTGAAGCCCACCGGTCCCTCATGCAGCTAAACAGCCTCCCACCATGATGCTGCCACCCCATTAATCCACAGTTGGGACGGTGTCAATTATGCTCATGGCAGCCAAATACTCCCATTTAGTTTAATCAGATGTCCTCAAAATATTCAAATACTTTCACTTGTAATTTCTTTTCTTCTTCATGTCAGTGACCTTTCAGCCCATCTTCGCACAGGAAGTGTTGGTAACATTTTATTTGAAGGGGTGTGCAGAAGCAGAAGACAGAGATGACACTGTCATGAACATGAAGGAGTCTTTATGAATGTTATGACTGTTGTCATGAAGTGTCATTCGGCAAATAATAACAGTTTTAATGCAAAGATGACATTTTTAATTGACTTTTAATGAAAGTTTTAAAGGAATTTTGCATTAAAGATTTAATTATTCACTGAATAATGCAAAGTTGACACTTGCATAAATCACATATAATTTTCCAGAATTTTGGCACCTGAAAAAAAAGAACACCACCCCACTGACTTCACCACCGTTTCCCTGCTTCAGTTAAACTTTGACTTTTCTGTGCTAAACTCCACAGAGCAGTTCTGATTAAAGCGAATTTTCCCACCATTAAAGCAACTCTCCAGAAATCCACAAAACAATCTGCAGTCTAGAGGGAGCAGCTGGTAAAGCTGTTGAAGTCTGCCACGCCAAAACCAGGATCCTGATGTTTTTACCACGGACAGTGTGAGGCCTAAACCTTAAAAACAGGCCTGGAACTCAAAACTCACCTTCAATGATTCCCCACTTCGTCTTCCGGCCCAGCACCTTGTTTCCATTCACCTGATGCTCCTTGTCAGTTCCCACCACAGCGAAGGGAATGCTTTCCTGGAAAAGTCATCGGTTATTCCGTTAAGACAATCTCCATATTAACAAGTCAACAGAAAACTGAAAAATCTGGTCCTATTATTGCTGTTATGGCCATTGTACTTAGTTAGTTTGATCGTTCAGAAATGATAAAACATCTGTTCCGACAGCCTGTCCTGTGCAACAAGCATGCACCATCCTGAAATCAGACGAATTCTTTATCGGTACTTCCTGTGGGTCGTTTTAAGGTTCAGAATCCTCACCCTGATTCTGTCGTTGAGAAGGCGCTCCTCTGGATCTTCATCGTACTCTCTCTGGGGGTAAACACGAATGCCATTGGATGTCAAGTCTTTCCTTATCTGCAAAAACAAAAAAAGTTTAAAAAAAAAGTCAATCATTCAACAAACTCTGCATGCTTCAGAGTTAACTTTTTGGAATAGTATTAATGGAGCTTCTTTCTTTTGTACATGATGGTCTTGATGCTCTCCTCAATGTAAACGGCACTCAATGCAAGAGTTAACGAGAGACATAAACTGAGAAACGTTTAGGACAAACTTTGGCTCTTTTATGATAGTCCTGACATTTACCTTTAAAGATTTAAAGACTGAGTGGTTTTTGAAGATTTTCTTTTCTGCTCTGAAAGTTCTTCTTAACTTTCAGAGCTACATTTCATCTTAATGACTATTGCAGAGGTTAGTATAATCAAAATAAAAGCACAGATATTGTTTTTAAAACAATATCTGAGAAAAGCTGAGAAAACAAGGATTTTCTCAGCTTTCAACCAATCAGAGCCAGAAGGCGGGTCTTAATTATGGCTGTTAACACACCTCACAACCTTTCCCTTTTCCCCTTTTCTCCGCTGCAATACAGTGTGAAGTGCACAATTCAGAGACTGAGGTCCAGACAAAAGTCAGGGAGCAAAATCATCTTTAATGCGCTTACGGCCGGAGAACAGAAAGTTCATGGACTGAGGAAATAACCGTTCTAACGAACTCAGAGTTACATAGTTATTATATTCACCTCTCTCTCAGCTAACCAAGGCGGAGACTTAATCTTCAAGGACCAAAACAAAGGAGAGAGAAAAGGCAGACGAAACAGTTCAGCTCTGTATGCTCATTCACTATCATGTCTATGGGATGTGAAAACTAAACCCTCTATCTCTGTGCTGGGAAGGCCACGGGAAAAACAGCAAGTTCCCCGACAACCTGCCTGGGAAAGTTAAGCAGACTCCTGTTGTTGAAATAGTTTGCACACCCTCTGCAGTTTAACGGAAAAACATCATGATTGTGATACAATAACGTTACATTTGTGTGATAGCTACATAAAGGAACACTGTATGATGCAAATAAAACATTCGCTCTTTAGAGAAAAATCTACTTCACAACAGCTTCTCCCTGTCAGCAGAGCCTGTCATGTATGCTAATGCTAGTTAGCATGGTCACCACTGATGGTTGATAATCCGTTTTTCTGGAATGATAAGTTGACTCCTCATTAGCACATGTAGCATTGAGTACATGAGGTTAATTGACAGCGCTAGGCCCCTCCTCCTGGCTGTGATTGGTTGGTTTTTGTCGGTGCATTTCTTCAGACAGCAGTAGCAGCTCAGGCAGGAGGTGGAGGGGATCGATCTTTTCATAGATTATCTGTCTCAAGTTGTTTACAAGTATGCAAACAACATGTTTTTAGTTTTTTAATTATAGTTACATACTGTAACTTCATTGGCAAAAGAACTTGAAATGTTAAATTATACTACAAAGTCAGAAAATACAAAATTAAAAACAAATTTAACAGCAACATTTTGGTGTATTTAGCCTGTCAGAAAAAAATGGTTTTTAACTTTTCAAAGTTATAGTTTCACCATGTTATTGACACATTTATTAGTGCCATAGTTCTAAACTAAATATTTAATTCAATGTCACTTTAATTCACTTCAATCAGAGGATGCTAAATTTAATGCTAACATAAGTTAGAAAAGAGGTGAAAATAAAAAGAGTTGAGTAAAAAGGCTCAGACAGAGAGCGATGCCTCACCCTTTCTTTAAACTCCTGTCTCTCTTCTACGGTGAGTGTGTCTGCTTTAGCGATGACAGGCACGATGCTCACTATCTTCCCCAACCTCTTCATGAACTCCAGGTCGATGGGGCGCAGCCTGAAAACAGTGTCACGAAATCCCACGTTTCAAAGCCTTTTACTGTGATGGATCAACACATAGCAAACAGTTAGGAAGTGGGAGGAAAAGACGAAATGGTTGTTGAAGATTTTCTTTCACAAATAAAAATCTAATAGATGTTTCAGCTGAAAAAAAGAATTCCAACAACAGGATGCTGCCACCTTAATGAGTCAAGTTGGCTTTTTGAAAAACTCTGTGTGTTTGTTTATGTGACAACAAATGACAGACTCACCTAATCCACTCTATTGTGAATTTAATGGGAACTTGGCCAGTCACGAATAAATTGTAAATTATTTATTGCACAAATTTGCCCCAGAGTTTGTTCCAGAAATTATTGTGATAAATGATAAAATTGTTCTGTTGAGACTATTTTCTACTAATATAATGATAAAGGCATACAAATTCAAGAGGGCCCTCCCAAAGACCAATAATCTTTAAAATCCAAATAACATTTAACGCTGGAACTGGATGATATTTTAAATATCCAAAATCAATAAACAAAATCAATAAATAAAACTATTTATGCAGTCTCCGCTAAATAAAATTGTGCTTCAGCTCATATTAATCATTGCACTCAGACAGAGAAAACAGGCAGAATTACCAGTTAGAACTTTGGTAAAAATAAAAACAGTGTACGCTAACTCCTTTGTACTTTTAAATGTTTGACCCATTTTTCAAAATGGCGTCATTTCAACAACATTAAAGGGCAGGATCTTCAGTGAGCTCCACAAAGAAGCATGCAAATGGAAATTATTGCTCCCATTTTAAATGATCCTGCAATTAATTGATTTATTGCTTATAAAATCAAGCAATAAATTTGCTTGATTTATCGCTTGATTGTGATAAGCAATATCACAATCAAGCATATTGATTGTGATATATATGTGTGTGTGAGTTTACACATAAACTCTCTCCCCACTGTGTCACACATAGGATCCCAGATCCCAACAATCATACAATGCAGACAGGATTTATATGACGGATGAGATGGAAAATACAATAATAGTGGTTAACACTATAACTTCTTTTCTGTTTCTGTCTTGAAGCCTCTGCTGAAGTGCAGCACAGAACTCTGTGACGTAATGCCACTGGTTAATGGTTTGGCCCTTTAAAAAGAACTCAAACCTCACTTCAAATATCCCAGTTTGGGAGCTTCCGCCTCACAGAGCAGACCTCCCTCACTCAGCTCCTTCAGACTAGCCAGCAGCAATTAGCAAACACCGGGTGGTACTGTGCATCAGCTGACCTCATCATAGGAGCTACTTCTCAGTGTAACGCTGGTAAAAACGTTGTTAAAGGGTTAAAAGAGGAGCAATGTGGAGTTTCAGAAAGAGCAGCAGTTCTTAAAGAGACAGAGGCCCAATTTCAAGGTGTTAAGTTAGGAAGTCAAATTTTG
Organism: Alfaro cultratus; assembly: GCA_903066825.1. Lineage (NCBI taxonomy): Eukaryota > Metazoa > Chordata > Actinopteri > Cyprinodontiformes > Poeciliidae > Alfaro > Alfaro cultratus. The sequence goes on from CAEFZX010015141.1 coordinate 40,596, forward strand.
TTTTAAGTAATATTTGATACATACAGAATTTCTATAGCAACTGAAGTTAACATAGTTATTTGATTGAGCTATAAAGTGGCATCATGTGCCTGGAAAACACACAATACTGCCCCTTTAAAAAATGTTGACGCAAGTAGGCATTGTTGTGATTTGCCCCATTAAATAGAATCCACACAAAATACTTCAGTACAGCCTGCAACACGGCTACTTGCAACAAAATATACATTTATATAAGATATGTGACCTTTGTAATTTGATCTTCCAAAGAATAAAAGAAAAAAACAATTTGAAGCAAAAGTGATTTTAAACACATTCAGTAGAGGCTAAACTGCAGCAGGAAATGAGAGTTTGCATGGCACATTGTTACATCTCAATGTTATTTATGGCAACATGCGAACTCTGATGAACTCAGACCCAACTGATCAGTCTGACAGAACTGTGGTAGGCGGCTGCAAAGCATATGTTGCTTAGGTTTGGAATAGACCAAAGTGTAAGAGTAGAACATTCAAAAAGCCCCTGAATAAATCTAAAAAAACGACTGCAGTGAAGGCATCTTTGTCTTAAAAACACATTTCCTTAAGCGCCATTGACTACAACTTCTGCAGAGAAGTCTGATTGGATGTTTAGTTGGACCAGAGGTGGTTTGGTCGGGACGTGATGCGTTCACTGACTCAGATATCTCTCAAAAGTTCAGAATTATTGTTTTCAGCAGTTGGCTTCTTCTTGTTCAGAATTATGACCCACCTCTCACGTCAAAGACATAAAAGTCAGATAAACTGTGACGTAAAGAAAACAATGTGATTCATTAGTTGGTTCCACATATGGAACTGACAATTGTTCTGTTCAGACATGGGTCCCATATGGGCAAAAAAGCCGGCATGGGTTGGATTTGCCTGATGTGAACGAAGCCTTTGATCACAAGCTTGTCCTTTCACAATCCAAAGTGTCTCATCATCATCTTGCCACTGAGAAGTTTTCTCTGACTCACTCTGAAAACAGGTGAGTAAGTCATCCCTGGGGTTATGCATGTAATCTGTGGTGAAACATACAGTTCATTTCTGTTTGTAACTGTTTGATGCAACTCAGGTTTTACCCAAACATGTGATCGACTGTCAGCATCATTAGTAGAGCAGGTGAATCATTGTGGTTGGTTCCGGTGGTGAACGTAGAGCTGAGCGTTGGCCAGCGGCGGCGGTGTTTACCTGTGTCCGGTCGCAGGCAGGAAGTAGATGCAGCAGTGGACTCTGCTGTCAGGTATCCGCCTCTTCCTGTTGATGTTCAGCTCCTCCCTCAGGTATTTCTCATACTGCTCATTGACGTACTTCACTATGGGCTCCCAGCTGGAGAATGGGAGCCAGAGAAGGGTCAGCATGGGATTATTGCATTTTTATTTATTGTTGACAAATTACAATAGAACTAAAATCAATATTAATGATCCCATCTAATGACATGTAATTGAAAAACTTCAAACTCTTTTGCTGGGCCACCGTAAAACTGACTATCTTCATCACATCTCTCAGAATATGAAGGTTTTCTATGCATAAGTTGTCCTAATTGTAGAAAAAAGGCCCATTTGGTGATTTTCTTGTTTTTTCAAGACAATTTGCCTCCAGTATGAAAGTCTCAGTTTTAGAGTTTCAACCATGAGAACAAGCAGATTTACAGTCAAAAATCTACTAAATCCAGAAGTGACAAAAAAATATCTTAATCAAAAGCTCCTCTGATTTCTCAACAAACAAAAAAATCTTGTTGAATTTTTAAATCCAGCAACAAAAAAACTCATTAACCAGGAAGTTTCATTGAAGCCATGGTAACCTTCCCATTGGATATTTTGTTTGGCTTAAAATGATCCATTTTGATATATATATTTTCTTAAACAAGGTGCATTTGGCTTGTCAGAAGAAGAGCTTATTCCTAGATGAAGCTTAAATGTTTATCGGTCTTTTGTATCAAAATGAATTATTAGAAACAGACAAGCACAGATTTCAGGGAAGTAGACTAGGAATAAAGTCAGGACTTCCTGTTTACAGTCATAATGTGTTAGAAAGATGAACACATGATGAAGGAGCATAACATTTCTGAGTTCCACTCATGATTTTTAACGGCTTTATTATCGTTTTTTCCATTTCCTGTTTTTCTTTATTGAAACAAATTAAACTCACTTCCTCGCCTGCTGTCGTCAGATCAGGACGATACACACTTTAGCTTGTTAATTTCATGAAAACATATTTTTGGTCTTATTCTCAATAATAACTGGGAAATGCAATTCATGTACCTATCAGGTCAAGTTATAGCACATTTCAGCAACAAGGCAGTTCAAAGTGCTTTATGTCATAAAAACATCACCAATTATGAGTCAATTAATACACATTACATTTTGTCAAATGCCATCATCAAAATCATCAAGCAGACATACATCAAATATATTGATCGATGTTCCACTTACTGGAACAGCTCCAATCAGCTGCGTTTTAAACTTTTATTTAAATAAACTCAGTGTTTCGGCTGCTTTCTAGACGTTTGCTCCAGATTACAGAATAATGTTTATTAACTGGTGTCCCACAGGGTTCTATACTAGGTCCAATAATTCCCTTTTGTTCATATATGATTTGCTTCCTGGTCACTGAGTGTCATGGTTTGTTTCCATCCTCACCAGTTCTCATTGTTAATCTGGTCCCCGAACCCGGGAGTGTCGATCACTGTCAGCTTCATCTTCACCCCTTTTTCTTCAATCACTGCAAAGAACAGATCAAATGGATGAGCGCCACAACGCCATGGATTCACTTTTACTTACCAGAAATAGACATTTCATGCTTTATTTGCACAGTAAGCGTGAAGAAGGACGGAAAATCTTTAAACCTTTCAGTTTTAAAGCTTGTTCCCAGGAGTTTTCCTTAATATTGTTGATACACACTCATTCAGAAAGAGGGAATGCTCTCGCTCAGTGACCCTGTGGAGTCAGCTTGCTTTCATTTTACCAGCTGGAGTAATAGATAGGACTTTACTGCACTGATCTGTGCATCTTTGAGTCTCCGACTAGATTCTAAAAACGTCCAGGGTGAATTATCAGCATTGTCACACAGGTTCACCTTGACATGTACAGAGATGGAAGCGTTTAACGGACTGTGATCGAAGCTTAACATTGGTGCTGGCTAAAAGCTTCAGGCTGATTTAAAGCCAGAGCTGCACTCTGTGTGCCACGGGTCTCTGTGTGATGACAGGGTCTAAGAGTTCCTTCACTGAGTCAGAGTAAATGTGTGTGTGTGTGTGTGTGGGCGTGTGTGTGTGTGTGAGTGCGCTGGAGAGTGTTGAGGAAAACTAAGCAGGTAAAGACTATCATTTAGAGCTTAAGTCGTTGTTGAGTAAGCACACAGGACTCTCCTCTTATCGGAAGCATGACAGCAAACATCTGGAAACAGAGCAATCAGATTTTCACTAACCTGTAATAAACTAGGCCTCTGTTGTTGCCATTACAGAGAAGCATTTAGTTTCATTGGAAACAAAAGCATGCGTCTTCTGGTTGTGTGTGTTTCTTGTACATACTTTCTATAAATGTCCACTTTCACAATGTTTGCCAACAAACGGAGGTCATTTTCCCAGTCCTCACGTGTTTTGCAGTTCTACTGTGCTCTACTAGTCAGAGACACGGCGAGAATGAACTTATGACTATGGTTAGAAGTAGAGCGAGAAACAGAGAGACAGAGAGAGAGTAAGAGTTAGGGAAAAAGAGAGAGAGAGGGCTTGGAAGGTGACTTCATGCAAACATGAACACTAATGTGTTTTAGCAAAAACCTGCTTTTCTTGTGAACACTGTCTCCATCCTCATCAACCCCAAAGGCTACTGCCTCTACCGTAAGGATGCGGCTTATGGAAACGATGGAAAAAAAATCACTAATCACGTCTTGCTTTATTTTTAATGCCAGAGTTCATGAAAGTTCAATGTGAAGCTTTTCTATACCCCAGCTGGCTGAGCAGTACTGCCAACATTAACAATCCTTTAAATGCCAACAGGAAGTAGAAATTTGGTTTCTGTATTGTTTCCATTTCTCTCCTCCTGTTAGCACCCAGTGAGCATTTTCTTTGTTGAAATACTTCTAAACAAATCTGAATGTCCATGAGACGTCAACAGTAAAACCGCTGTGCATTTGGGCCATTTTTTTCTTTTTTTTTTAGCAGATGTAGAAATGTTTTGACCAAGACTGAGCTGTTTGCAAACTCAGAACCTCACGACTACAACCACTGTCCAAGGTGTCCAAGTTTATGAAGTGGTAATCAGTATCTGATTCCTCTGGGTTCTGGTCACAGCCGTCTGTAAATCCGATACTTGTTTGGATTGTTGGAGTTAATCATCTTGGCAGAGAAGCAACTCACGGTTAAAGGAAAACCGTTTATCAACCGCCATCGGTGGCTATGCTAAGTAGACTTAAAACTTTCCTTTTTGATAGCGCTGATAGGTCAACTGGCTCAAGTTATCCTCAGCTATTTCTGTAGTTATGCTCATTTTTCTGGTTGGAATTGGACCAGTTTCTGATATCAGAATTGGATCAGGAAACCCCCAGTGGATTCTTTGTGAAACAGATTTACTGACTCATGCAGAGGCTTGGTGAGAAAAGGTGGGTATTTTTAAAAACTGTCTGTGGTGTTTATGTCTGGTCCTGACTCTGCTTCTGTTAAACTTTAAATGTAAGCTGAAGAAGTTCATAACAAAGAGGAAATGATGAACAATGTCAAAGAGAACCTGAACTGCAACTGTTTGGTCCTGAAAGAACTGAGCTGTCTGTTCATCCTGAGATTTTTTATTTATTTATCTGAAGCTGTGTTAATTCCTTGTGAACCAAGCAGTTACAATTCATAAGTGTCCATTTGTAAAATGATTTAACAAACTATAACTTCAGAAAACTACTGCCTTCCACCTCTTCCTGCATATTCAGACGTTTCTTTGAACGTTCAAAGTTTAGTACGCATCCACGGTTAAACAGACGTGTCTTTCAGCATCCAGCACACGGTGGGATTCCTGCTTATGACACAAGCGGCTCAGGGAAAAGAGATGTGAAAGCAGGATGTGAGAGCTGCCTCTGAATAGATCAGTGGACATAAATGATTCACGGGGGCCAGAACAAAGGCAAGAACACAACACAAACAAATAGTAGTGCTTTCCTCAGGTCGACTTTCTGGAGAGTGTTAGTGGAAACACTGAAGCTGCAGGTGTGATCCGTAAATGTGTGTGTGTGTGCCTGTGCGTTTGTTTGCAATACCTTGTGGGGATTTTCCTAACACATACTACTTTGTGGGTACTCACTGCTCCATGAGGGGACTGAAGCCTGGTCCTCACAAGGAGAAACATTGTTTTTGGGTCAGAAGTCAGATTTAGGACTAAGGTGTGACTTGAGTTTTGGTTAGGGTTAGGATAAGGGTAAGGTTTAAGCCGTAGAAATGAATGGAAGTCAATGAAAAGATAGCCACACAAACATGCGTGTGTGTGTGTGTGCGCACGCGTGTGCGTGCGTGCGTGTGTGTGTGTGTGTGCTCACCGTGACTGACTGCATGCAGTTTGACTGTTTTGGATATCTTCTCTTCATAGTCAGGTGTGCAGGACTTCCGGCTGACTTTTGACTTGAACAGAGTGTTGACGAGCGTAGACTTCCCCAGTCCACTCTGACCTGCAAACAGAAGCCGTTCAGTCTCCGCTCTGATAAAACCATCTTTACACATGGCCTTGGGTGTGCATTTATAGAGTTACATGCAGAGAAAAATGAAATAAAAGGTTCCTGCAGCAGAACAGGAATACCAAGATACCACATCACGGTTCAATCACAGCCCTACATGACCTGATTTATCAACACTAAGCTCACCAGACAAATTTAAAAAACTAAATATGCATGTGTGTCAGGAAAAGTTGCATAAAGCAGGTAGCCTGAATGTGAGCAATATCTGAAAAATAATAACTTGGTTAAGTTTTAGTTATGCAGCAGAGGAAGTGTAGATCTTCTAAACTTTGTGTAGAGCAGGAAAGTGCAAATCGGCCCAGCGGCTTTCTAAACCACTTCCTCACAGAGTCACACTTCCTCTTTCTATATGAAAAGTGAAATAATCTGTCAACAAGCAAAAGGCACAGCAGCACACAGTAAAACATGCACATTCAAATAAAAATACACAGTTGGTCATATTCTAAATAATTCCAGCTTTACCAGATATTCCTATTTTTTTTATATAAACTCCAGAAATTCTGACTAGATCTCTGTAAATTTCTCTTAGCATCCCATTCTGCTGTATCTTATTTTTTCTAACTGTACCATGAATCACATCTCTTTAATTTGACTATAGAAAGCAGGAGCTTTGTTAGACAACCACTGGAGTATTTAATGAGGCAAACCCTGTTGCTTTAGTTTGTGTTTCAATGACTTTAACTTCTGGAGGGAAGGTGTTAATGTTCCCCCTGAATGTGTGTGAAGAAGTTTTCCCAAAAGGTGTCTAACAGTTTATGACTTCAGAACATATCCCTTAAAACTGTTCCACATTTACTCATATTACAATTGCAAACACCCAGAGGGGTTTTCACATTTCTTTAAGAAATCAGAATCTAAAAGTTGAGGCATGCTTCTGCATTCAGCTCCTCTAAGAAGGAAGTCTGTCCCAACCAGCCCTGAACGTCCACAAACTGAGGTGTTTTTCCCTCCGTTTTCCGTGTTAGTCGGCTTAAGCTCAGTCAGGTTGGAGATGGAACATTTTTGAAAATCATTCCTCAAAGTTTTGCCCTGAATTCTGAACCATAGCTCTAAACCAACTAGTTTTCAAAGTGTGGGAGAAATAGGCAGAGAGCAAATCAACAACTTCAAGCCACAAGCAATAAGTTACAGTGTTAAAAGCATCAACTACTTTCTGCTGTGACTGGAGACCATTTAACTTTCTGTAAAAACCAAACAAAAAAAAAACAAAAAAATAACTCTGGTTCTTTGCAGACAGCACTGTGGCAGTGGAGCATCTTCATATCCAAACCATGAAAATCACAACTTGAGCTTGAAATTCTGAGCAGGTGAGGCTGTGATCATTACCATCACGAGAAGCAACAGCCCAACACACACTGCTTCATGGTGCTTCACTGTCAGCATGACGCAGGACTGATGTGACATCACTGATCCCTCTCAGGGAAAATCTGATTTCTTTCTGAGTGTTTTCTCTTGATTTGTGTTAAGCTAGCTTCTGTTTTCTCCATTTGAACCGTGTTCAATGTTTTATTTGGAAGATCATTTCCACTGATGCTTTCTGCTTCATTTCCTTCCTGTTTCCCCTGTCGCACTTTAACTTGAGTGATGATCGCTCTTATTTTATAGCTCTTGTTTTCTTTCTTTTTTTATTTTCACCTCATCAGTGGGGCTTGGGTTGCTAAGTTTGTTTGTGTTTTCTTGGTTGTCAAATAAACTGACAGAGTCATTTCAGTTGCACTGGTTTACTACTTCACCTCCACTGATCATGTTATGTTATCATTTTGTGTGTTGATATAACCAGTAATGCAAAGTCTCCAAAACACGACATTTGAATCGTGTTTCAGTCGTAATGAGCATATTTCTCATTGTAAGAACTGACATCATTTATTGGTCAAGACTTTGATAACACTAGTCCTAGTTCTAACTTTTATTCTCTTTTATATGAATATGTGTGGCTTTAAGTTTGTGTCTTGTTAACTCACCAACCACCATAATGTTGAACTCAAAGCCAGCCTTCATGGTCTTGTGCCTCATTTGGTCCAGAACCGCCTCGATGCCCACGTACCCAAACAGGTCGGTGCCTCGGATGAAGCCGGTCTGGAAGCCGGGGGCGGACTGGCGAAGCTCCAGCTGCACCTCGGCCTCCAGCTCCGACTCTTTCTTGGTCTCTTCGATTCCCATTCCCTTCTCCTTCCTGATCTCCTCTGGCTCTGCATGCTCCTCCTCACGCTGACCCTTTTCTGACCTGGAGGTCTGGATGTTTTGGTGTTCGTGGTTCTTGCCTTCATCCACTTGCTCGTCTCCCATGATGACGCTCTCCTTATCCCCTCTCTCCTCCATCAGGCTCGACGGGGCTGTCAGCAACTTTCTTGCAGGTTCTGAGAACATGAAACACAGAACATGGATTAGATTTTCTGATGCAATAAACTCAAGAACAAGATTGCCCTATGAAGGAGAAATGAGAAAAATGGTGTGTGGTGATAGAATTGTTGAGGCTGCTTTCTGATACAGGATTTCAGAATATCTACATGTGGACCTGAGAGTACTGACCAACTTTGGTGTGACCTTCTAGATTGTATTATAGATCTGCCAATCGATTATCAAAGCTAATTAGAAACCAATGTGAATTGATAGAGCAGGCAGACATGTTGAGGTCATGGGTAACTATATGATATGTAAGAAAAATTCAAAAGCCCACAAATGTCTGGCATTGAGTAGTATTCCATCCATCCATAATCAGGTCAAAAGAGTAACAGGTCCATGGGGGAAACAAAGACATCCCCAGCCTAATTCTGAGTGATCCTACATTGTTCTCAGGTCAGACAGGATATTTAGTTCCTCCAGCAAGATCTGGGTCTGAAACCCTAAAGGGAAATGGTCAGGAGGCCTGCTGACCACCTCAACTGAATCCTTTCAACTCATCGGCTCCACTTCAAGATATCCCAAGATGGCGGCGCTGCTCACCCTTATCTGTGCCATCAGATCAGAGCAGCACTGCATTGCTGGAGACAAAATCTCAATCTGTCTATCCATCCATCCTACCATCAACAAGACTCCAAGAAACTCAAACTGCTCCGCTTGAGGAAGAGTCCAGGCAACAACCCCGATGGAGGAGTCCATCTTGGTGGACACTGAGATTCTGTCCCACGAACACAACAACAGTTCTACTGGGGAACAACATGACTTTGTCCTGAGAATGAATTTACAGCTCTTACCTTTGACATACATGGATTGGATAGCCTTTAAAAGCCATTCTGACTGTCAGTTGCTAGGTGTGGTTGAGCCCGTTGCTAGGTGTAGTTGACCCTGTAGCTAGGTTTGGTTGACCCCGTCGCTAGGTATGATGCTGTCTTTTAGGGACTGACTGGTTGGTACACAGAACCAAATAACAAACACCCAGTAATCCGTTGATAAAAATCAACTAATTGAATATGAACTGGATTAAAGAATGTGATTTGTGATGATGAAACTATGCAACATTTAATTAACTTCCACACAGCATCAACATGTGTTATTTTGCCCTAATTCTCACTATTTTGATTTGTCACGTCTTTTTATTATGCTGTCATATTTTATGTCATATTTTCCAGAATGTTACTCAAATAAATGTGATGTAATAGTAAAAGTTACACACAGTGCTTACAATTATCTATTAGTGATCATGCTGGTTTAGTATCTGAACAAAGAACATGGAGATGAAAACACTAGCGCATGGCTACATTAGCATGCGGTGTAAACCGTTTACAGTAAACGTCACAAAGAAGGAAAGTTTAAAGAGTAAGTTCTTGTCCAATCTCCTGTAACTATGAAGATGTAGAAAATAACAAGGCAGCATGCTTATGTTGCAATTTTAAAATGTTTTATAAGTTTTAGGTATAAAAATGATTCCTGTAAATTGACTTTAAAATGAGGACTAGATGACACACACACACACACACGCGCGCGCGCGCGCACGCACGCACGCACGCACGCACGCACGCACGCCATTTCCTTGAGGCAGTTTCAGGAATTTGGTGTCAGTGTTCTGAGTCAGGGTGTTTTTCAATAGTTCTCTTTCTCATCTCCAGAGGAGTTTTTGTTCTAATGACAGCTCTGCAGAAAATCCAAAACGGTTTAAAAGTTCTAAAAGAGGCCAGATTTATGGCTCCAGTATCCAAGTTTACTTTTAATTGGACAATGACACACACACAGGTAAAGAGCAGCTATAATTAGCCTCCCCGGGCTTAGAGTGTGTTCTCGCACACAGCAGCATGCTGCCTCGCAGGACTAAGCTGAATGAAGCCTATCGGCTCCGGTCTGCGTGTGACTGCATGTATCTGTCTGTGCTGTAAGAGGATTGGACGGTGCTGACAACCCCTCAGCCCCCACACTTCCTCCCTTTAAGCGTCCGCTGTATGTTCCTGCAAATACACCAACAAAGTCATGTAGCATGACTGGCACGTGTGTGTACTGTGACTCAACAAGATGCGAAAAGCAGCTGTTGCTTTGGCCCACATGCACAAATGGTGCACAGTGGAGCACAGAGGCCGTTGACCGGTGTCAGACCGCATGATTTAATCAGCCATAAATATCCGCGCGCCCACAGAACAGAACTAATCCTGCTGAGTCCAAACAGACCGACGCACTCAGACAATGATGCGTCTTTACACAGGAACGATTTGAGAGAAAAAGGATTCATTGTGATCTTCAAACATCTCGCTGCTAATCGACAACTGGGACAGAGGTCGCTGGTTCAATAGGAATGATGACTTCAGAGTGAGTTATGTGCATTAGAAAAACACAGCAAATATGTTTTCATACAGGGTGCAAAAACACCAAATCTTACCAAGTACTTTGGTCTAGTTTCTAGTGAAATATCTTATTCAATTTGAAATCAGAAGCTTATAAGACATTTTTCCTGTATTATAAGTGAAATAATCTGCCAGTAATGTTTTTAAACTCAAAGGTTTTAGTGCCTCATCTTCCAACATCAATATAAAAGAAAGAGGCATTGCTGCTACTGTGTGTATTGTTAATGCTTCTTATAGCTCATCTTGATTTAAATTATTTTACAATGGTCTAATAAAGACCGTTGTAAAATAACACCATAAAGTAACACTAATATAATCAGCATGGTATCGGCCAATAATAGCTGTAAGCCATTATTAAAATAACCATTCCGTTAAAATAACTCACAGATATAAAAGGCGTTGGCTTTATATGATAAACCAGCGACAATGATGCCTGCAGCACAGCACAATGTCAAATTTGTGCTGTCTGAGTGTTGTCAATGTGTTAGAGAACAAATGTCTTGAATAAATGTGACATTAAAAATAATAAGTTTAAAGTGTCTCATCATTTTCAGCCTGTTTTTTAGCATTTGCATTTGGTAGCAGACTAAATTGACAAAGATAATCCAGTGTTTTCATTCCACTGTAGAGAAAGCCATATAGCTTCAGTAAGTAAGTATATAAAATAAATATCGGTATTGGTATTGGTTATCGGTCAAATGAGTTTTAGAATATCGGATATAGACCAATAATCCAATATCATGCATCCCTTCTAATCTCCTTTGACTTTACGCAGCTGACTTTATGTAGTGTCATCACTAGTCATCGGTGAAAATCCGATTTTTTTTTTTTCACCCTCACTCACCGACTGTTGAACTGTTGATTCATTTCTAAGTCCTGCGGTACAGCTGGACATTAGCAGGTGAAGATGCACTGCAGGACTTATGCTAGCTGTGGAGCGCTTGTATTCTATGTGCAATGCAAATTCCCAATTGTGTTACTGACTGTGCAGACATCTGTCCTTGGCCTTGGCTGAGGACAAACACGCATTCACACAGCTAGTCAGTCTATGCAACCTCCAAAAAATGTTGATGCAAGCTCAGACAGAGAGTACTTCCTTTCATCTTCAATACATTTCTATCGCTCTGATGTCTCCAGGTGAATCAGTTTGACTGATTCGAGCATCCTCAGTCACATGGGTCTTCCCATTTTGAAGCAAGCTGACACACAGTGCATTGAGTCAGAAGCCAGTCTGGTGTCAGGGGGAACATCACTATCTGTCCCTGAAGAACAGAGATGAGTGGCAATCAGCTGCTTCTCACACTGAATACTATGAAACGATGACAGTCTACTCAGAAGCTGGAAAAATAAGGTCATTAATTCAACTACAAACTCCTCTTTATAGATCACTCTGACTTTTCACATATAAACAAGGTGAAGTGTTTTCAGATCATGAGGATGAAGTTGCAGAACCAAAGGGGTGTGGCCTGCAACTGCAGGATATCAACTCAACACCAAGCGCTGAGCTCTGCGTTGACATCTTCATACACGCAGGTTGTGGCAGGATCATTTATTTCTCTGCCACTTAGTGCCATTTTATAGCACAGTCAAGTAACTATGTTACCTTCAGTTGTTATAAAAATGCTGTATGTCACATAATTTAATGGAAATTTGACTTTGCAATTAGACTCCTTGAAATTGGGTCTCTGTCTCTTTAAGAAGCTCCTGCTCTTTCTGACTTTCTGCCTTTAAGAAGTTATAACAACAATGCTTCTCATTATGCCATTTACAACCATTCTTAGGAGCACTCCACTGAGAAGTAGTTCCTGTGAAGAGCTCAGTAGATGCGCCGTTGCACCAGGTGTTTGCTAATTGCTGCTGCTAGTCTGGAGGAGCTGAGTGGGGAAGGCCTGGTGGAGGGATACTCTGTGAGACAGGAGCTCCGCTGGAGCTCTGAGGAGGAGCTTTGTGGAAACAGGCGGAGCTCTGTGACTGCAAGTGTTTAGGCACCCCGGAATGGTTGGAAGGAAATTAAAAGATTTCTCAAACAAGCATGAAAGACTCAATTCAACAGTCCAGTTTTGTTTTTGATGAGAGAAAAATATAACATGATGTAAAGCTCAAAAAAGTAAATTTTACATAATACTGCCCATTTAATTAGGAGCAAAGTTGTTGCATAGCATCCTCAATATGTCATTATTTGTCTCTGATCAGAAGGACACTTGAGGACGATACCATGTGGTCATTAGCAGACGTCCTGCTGCCTCTGCTTTAGATGATGTCACACTGGTTCTGTAATCCTGGATTTCCCATCAGCTCATAGAGGTTACAGTCAGGAGCCTACTGAGGCGGAGCAGGGGCGTCATTTTGACGGCGTGACTTTGACTTCCAATCCGAGTCCATACGTCTCAGCAGAGCGTGAGGCAAAGTGGACACATTAACAGGACGCTCTGAAAGGAGCTGCGATCGACTACAAACAAATGTGCTCATGTAACTCCACAGAGTAAAAATATAAACACAGGAGAGATCGCTCAGTTATTTTGGTTTGAGCATAGTAAGAGTTAATGAGCCCAATCAGAGATCAAACTCAAAATAAATGGTGGTACGGTGTGACAAACTCTTTAGAATATAGGATCAAATTAAATTATTATAATGGGCACTTTGTAAGTTTCTCTGTTGGTGGCCTGAAAGTCAAAAAAGTAAAATGTTTGCTGTTAAAATGATTTTTACTATTCCCCAAAACTTTCTATATTGTAAAAAAACATTTGATTGTACCTTAAAAACAGAAATAGTTTCCTCACAGAGGTGCAGTCTACCAGCTCTAGGTCTACTACGGTCCACTACAACCGTACCGGATCAGTGTGGGCTTTTAGGAACCAATGAAGAGTTTCAGTGTGTCGTTAAGGATTCCATGATTTTAAATATGTTTTAAAAAGAAGCAAAGCTTCAATAAAAATAGAGCACATGAGTTTCGCTAATAACCATGGACTTTACAGAAACAGCTCCGGCTCTGAGGACCTGTTGCAGTCAACAGTTGGAGACAAACGGAGCGCAGGCCTTCCTTCCCCCCAGCCCCCATCCTGAGAGCCAGAATGGACCAGTCCCATCTGCTTTCATTGTTAGGCCACAACACTAAGCATGGAATATCAGGGACTCCCCTTCGAAATCCACGAGGGCAGAAAGAAAAACAAAACAGCCAAAGGAGAACAACAATTCCTACCTTTTATTCGATCCACAAACGCCACCAGAGGGAATCCCCAGTTGGCAACGGAAGGCCTCTAAACGCAACCTCCCAAACCCGTTCTGGCAAAGTTTGCTTTTGGTAACAGTGAGGGACTTTTTTTTTCCCTCTCTGCTGCCTCCCTTTGGTTCTCCCTGCTGTCAGGAGCAGAGTGAAGAAAGGTTGAGAGACAGAGAGGGAGAGACAGAGGGAGGGGGTGAAGTTGGACTGCAGCCCCAGGATCTATTCACATGTAAATGCCCCAAGGAGCTTGTACTAATCCCTGAGAGGAGCAGGACTACACCCTCCTCCCCCGTCAGGATCACTTACCCAGCAGTGACTGAGCTGTCAGCCGGAGAGCCATGGATGCTGCAATCACCACTGATAACAGCTCCAAGTCTCTCTGACGTCAACCAGTTAGATCAAGTCAACAGCTGCTGGGTTTTTCATATGGTCAGTAAAACTGTAAAGCAATCTGAGGTGCATCTTTGAAATATTGCTGCATAGAAAATCTGCATTACAGGCCATTATTCAGTCCGGAGAAGGAAGTGATGTTCTCTAAGTAGCAGTACAGAGAAACCCCTCCAGGATATTGCAACGCTTTTTTGTGACTGTTGCTTCCTACAATGACAGATTTTGCATCACCTATTTCAACAAGCTGTGATCAAGCTTGCTATTGTTTTAAGCCTTATTTATTTATTACAAAAATGTTTATTGATTTTGTGCTTAAAATGCTGCCACACTGGTGGTGTAACCTTTTCTGTTTTACCTACAGATTTCACTCCACGCTGTTGTTGTTGTTTGATTCAGAAGCAGCTGTGAGGAACCGTGGAGAAACCTGAAACCGCTGCTGCACAATTTACCGAACAGGCTGTTGCTAGGGTAACCACAGAACGACTGAGTTTGTTGATGTCACTCACCTTGCTCAGCTGGCCGTGACAGGTTGAGCAGATGAAGTCTATCCTCTGCATACATTTCCCAGAATGCTCTGCAGTTCTGGATCAGAGCTCATTGAATATTCTGTATATTAAATATTGAATATTCTATCAGATGTATTATCTATTGATATTGATCAAGTGTCTATTGTGATTTGTTGTCCAGCCCTAAGTTAGATGGGTTTTTTGCATGCAGGAAGAATAAAGTCATGATTCCAGGTTTGAGCTGTCGTTCTGGAAGATCTCCACTCGTAGCCGCAGGTAACTGCAGGTCCTAACACGGCATAAGAAGAACTCACCAATAGTCCCCTTAGCTCCACTTCCTGCAGCGAGTTTAGTTTCAACAGTGTCCACATCCACTGTGTCAGACAAGCAGCACAGTGAACTCTGAACTAGATTCTGCATGGCTAAAAGTATGGTCAGACCAGGTGGTAAATGTGGAGAAAATAGTGTTTGGTTTTGACAAGTCGACAAACACAGTGGTTATGTGGTTTCTAGTGTCAGGTTGGGGTCTCTTTAATCTTACAGCATACAGGGTCTCGCAAACGTTTTCATACCTGATGAATTATTCCACGGTTTTTAAAGAACACTACTATATTCCATTCATATTCCATCCATCTGTCACATATGGCTCTGCCATAAGCCATTGAGGGATGGATGCTTATCTCTAACGGTCAATGGGTGAGAGGCGGGGTCCACCCTGGTCAGGTCGCCACTCCATCACAGGGAAACACAGAGACACACAGGACAAGTGATGGACACACACTCATAGCTAAGGGATCATTTAGAGAGACTGAATAAGCCAACAGTCAGGTTTTCAGACCCTGAAAGGAAGCCGGAGTACCTGAAGAGAACCTTGGACAGAACATCTCAGCTCCACGCAGAAATACCCCAGGCCGGGATTTGAACTAAAACCTCGGTTTTCACAATTTTCTGACATGAAGAAATCCAAAAAGAGTCTAATCCATTTGAATTCAGGAAAGAGAAGAACATCCATCAGAAAAGCAGCCAAGAGGCTTGGAGATTCTGCTCAAAGGAAAACTGTTGTGCCTCGTCTCCACTGAGCGGTATGGTGCGGTTCAGTACGGTATGGGTCAATGCAGGTCAGTACGCCATATATGGCATATTCAGAGCTATTCCACAGTTCTCTGTGTCTCCAGCTGGACTCCCACTGGAGAGGTGTGGTTAAATCCAAACACCTAGCATAGCATCATGTTGGAGCAGCGACAAACAATCGTTATACGCTACCATGTCTTGTGCTTTATCGTAAGCAGTGAAGTTTTTCTGTACCTAGTCAAAGGATGCCAATACCTCTGCCCTGACCTTATCATACTATTGGCTTATCGACCTCCAGCTGAAGAGGGCGCAGTAAGGGTTGTATGGAATGCTTTTACAATGGAAACAGACAAAATATCAAACCGATCTGACGCTCTGTGGAAATGAAGCATTAGTGGTTCAGTCCTATTCTTGCTGTTTGCCATGTAGGGGACACTGCAAACATTTGGTAGAAGGTGGTCTGTTCTTAATGTCCAACCTGCCCAGCATGAGACTTAACACTACACACTGACCTCCTGCTATAAAAATACTCTCTTCATGAGCAGAATTTGGTCAGTGTTGATGGGAAGGTGGATGGAGCTCATTCTGGAAGATGACCTGTTAGAAGCTGAAAAAGTATTTTCTTATTGTGTCAGAAACTTACATTTAGAGTCTTAAAAGGTCTCTTAGCAGGACAAGTCTGATGTACAGTAAACTTATCGCAATTTGATGAAACACATGACGACTGCAAACCTGTGTTTTTCCACTGAATGAATCTTTTAATGTCTTTCAAATCCACTGAAACGTCCAAGTGACTCATATTTCCACCTATGATCATGCACCAGGACCTAAAAAAAACAATCTGGTCTTTATCTGGTTCTAAAATTAATTACCAGTACCCTCTAGAGTACTAGAATATGTAATAAATGACATAACCTCTCACTGACAATATTTATAAAACAAAGATGAAGCCCAGACAGAGAGAGGCTGTGTGTAAAACGTTCCCCTTTGTTAATTCCCTCAGCTTTCAGACAGGAAGCCTCATCCAGGTGCTTCAAATCAGGTTCACTTCATTAACTGTTACAGTTCTGCGGTCGGCTGCTCTGGAGCGCGCCATGACACAATGCCGCGCCGGAGAAGCATCAGCAGTGATCGCAGAGAAGCAACTGTTGCTGCCATTGATCTGGTCATCATTCCACACAGCAGCCTGGACATCCCAATAGGTTCAGCCCAACGTCAGAGCGGGAAGCTCAGAGAGACCAGAAACCAGAAAGCTGTGAGCTGCATCTGACTAAAGTACAAGACTTCTGCAACAACATTCTTTAAACGCAACAAATCTAAAGAAGACCAAAACACATTGAAAACCCCACAGAGTACACCAGCACACACACCATGCGGGAGGACTCTGTGCCCCAACGTACTCTAGAGTCCAACATGAGACTATCTGCTAAAAATCAGGACAGGGTGAAGTCCTTTGCTTTATAAATATTGCACAGATTGATATTTGAAGTGTAAGGAGACGATAGGCACCCATTTCCGCTGGGTAAACCATGACAACATGAAGATGATTTGGTTTCAAATGTCATTTTTGATTCAATATTTTTCACAGCCGTCTCCTCTGGAACATGGAGTCCACACTACTCCGCTAGACTTTACTTCCACTGTTTTAGTTTGGTTTAGTTTGCACTAAAACTGGAACTGATCCTTTAAACTGATCTTTACCAAACTATAAAGTCTTTTTTAATGCAGCCTCGAGTACACAAAGCCATGCACTGCAGATTACGGGGTATTCATCAGACAAAAACAACCTCAAAAGTTTCCAGAAGTGCATCTTAAACCCACAATTTCTAAAAGACACATAAAGCCATAGAACTTCTTCGGCGAGCTGATTATGATATTGTTTTGGTATTTTTAACAGCTTATGAGATTCAGATTATTCTAATCTCCAGCTCAACACAACCAGAACTTGGATTATGATGGTTGCTGTAATAAGAAAGCAGGTGGTGTGTAAATGTCAGGGTGTTTTGACCAAATGCAAGTTATCCTGGTATCTCAGAGGGCAAAGGAAGAAATCCACTTCTCTTTGTTGTTTTATGTCTTTTTTAGAATTAATTAAGATGCTTTCTTATAAGAAATAATTATACTATGTAGGTTAACATCTTCAGATTAGAATCTATTTGAAGTCATGGGTTAAAATATTTTATGATTGCTTCTGGCTACAAGTGGCTAGCTCTGAAAAATAAATCCATATTTTCATGTTCAAATTAAAAATTGAAAGAATCCAGGATTCAGAGCAAAGTGAAAAGCGTCATACATGCTCTTTTGTGATCATTTTCTGTTCAGTTTCTGTCCAGTTTTGTTTTGCTTTGTGAGAAATGAAATGCGCAGAAAACCTAAATGGAATTATTAGATGATCAAAAATAATTACATACTTATTTTTGCAGACAGTGAGAATGAGAGGAGTTAAAAGTTATGCAATGTTCAGTCGGTTTGCTGTGCTTCCTGAGTGAAGAAGGCAACTGTCTCACATCCAGTCTAGTTTTCATAATGAGCCTGTTAGAGTCCAGAAAGTCCAGCAGTGCCTGGACAGCAGCAGCTCAGGTAAGACAGAAAAACATGGAGCCGTTAAAAACAGTAAAACAGGAAGGAGAGAGCAGTTCATTACCTGGTGTGGAGGCACAGCTATCTGCAGTGACACAGATATACAACTGGGCAGGATGTCATTTCACTGTGAGTGTGTGTGGAGAGGCGTGGCGGCGTGTGTCAGAGTGTGTGTCAGAAGATGACACATTTCCTGCTAACAGGAGAAAATGGTTTCCTGGTTAAACTGTCTAACTTTCCCACTAACACGCTGTGACATGGCCGTCCAGAGGCGCTGGCCTGGTTCCAGCTCCTGCAGACGTCTCAGGCTGCTTGGAGCCTTTCACAATAACCAACATGTTCCATTTGGATTTCATGTGACAGACAAACTCACAGCAGTAAAAACGGTGGACTTCTTGGGGTCTGTTTGTGGCCCTTGGCAGCAGCTTTGTGGCTCCCACATGGCCCTCTGCGGTCTTAACCACCCGAGTTCCACACTGTTTGGCACAGAATGAACTCAGCATCATATGAGCCGGTAATAGAAATGAGCCACTGGCAAAGACCAACCTCTTCCTACCTAATTTGCACTTAGACATGATGGACATAAGAAAGCTAACTAGCTAGCTAGCAAGGCTATATTAGCCTCTTGTTAGCGGTAGCCTCAACTGCCTCGAGACAGAAAACTGCATATATGAGAATATAGAAGATTAAATAGTCCTGCCCAGAAAAAAAATGTAATAGGGCAAAATTGTATGTATGTATTCTCCAGCCATTTTATAGTCCAATCACGTAACTATGTCACCTTCTGTTGTTATAAAAATGCTTTATGTATTTAATATAAAATATGACTCAAAACAAATTTAACGCCTTGAAATTGGGTCTCTGTTTCTTTAAAAACGCCTCCTCTTTCTAAAACTCCGCCTTCAGGAAGTCATCACAACATGGCTCCTCTATTAACCCTGAGAAGTAACTCCTATAATGAGCTCAGCAGATTTCAGTTCCATCAGCTGTTTGCTAATTGCTGCTGGCTAGTCTGAAGGAGCTGGGTGGAGAAGGGCTGCTCTGTGAGGAACTTGGAAACTTGGAAGCTGCAGCTCTGAGGAGGAGCGGCTAGGTCCACTCAGGAGTTTTGCATCCTGAATAGTTGCCATGGTGATTAAAGGATTTCAAAGAAACTTTCCACATATATTTTTGATGAGGGAATAACATTATAATATAATGTAAAGCTTACAAAAGTCAATTTTACACAGTACTGCCCTTTTAAAACCTGTGATTATTTGTGATGTATTTAAGGCCAACATACTTTATAATTTGATCATGAATTTAAGACATGTTAATGCCTTATTTTTTTAAGACCTTTTAATCTCTGCAGCTCCTCCAGAGTCACCATGGTCCTCTTGGCTGCTCCTCTGCCGTTGGACCTCCATGTGTTGGTGGGTCGGCAGCTAACTCATCCTGTCTCCATGTTCAGAGCGTGGGATATAGTTGTAGAACTAACCCTTGTTTAAACTTCTCCATGGCGACAGTCTCCTTGGTCCCCATGGTGCTGCTTGTTCACTGATGTTCTCTAAAGATCCTCTGAGGCCATGTATCACCATAGAGATGCCCTACACTGTGTTAGTCTGTTACATAAAATAAAACAAATGAAAGTTTTTGGGGAATGAATACTTTTGCAACATGCAATGTGTACTCTAAATTCATATCTAAAGCTCTTGAAGTTCAGCTTCTGAAGTGTTGGTCTGAGTTTACGTTGCGGCCTCAACAGCTGGCTGTAGATCCTGAGTGGGAGTGGGCTCTGTCTGGGTGGGTTTCTCACTATTAGTCACAAGCAGCTCATTATAAATACTCCGGTCCATATAGCAGCTGTTCTTAATAATTCATTCTGTTTAAACCTAATATAAACGGCCCCTCCTGCCACTGGGAAAGCCCCCAGTGTGAGACGGATATAGACTGGAGAAAGCAGCTACTCCGTATGAGACGATCCTTCTGATCAGTTTCCATTAAAACCATCAGTCAGGTTCAGATTCAAATACAGAAAGTTTCCTTTCACATCTTAAAGTTTCTGGCCTGGTGGTCCAGTCAGCATTTATCAGACCTCAAATAGCTCCCCCTAGAGTCACAACCTGCTCCACACAACTCTGAGACAGCAAGCTGCAGGGAAATGTGACATTGCACAGACTAATATTCCAATTAGCTATATTGTGCAGTTCTATTCAGTCAATAGATCCATCTAGATCTATTGACTCAGATCTGTATCAGTCAAGCGTATAATATAATGCACACATTATATGCGTGTACTATAATGTGTCGGTAAATCTGCTTTGTTCTGTAGTGAGTCGGTTTGTAATCATTTTGCTTTTATATAACAAATTATGTATGAGTTTGTTTTATAGCATAGAAATTGACCATACATAGAAAACCACAGAAGGCTTTTGATTACACAATTCTGATTGTTACTGAATAAGCAAGTGATATATTTCAATAAAATCTGATAAGGGGAAAGATTAAATACTTTTTCACTTCTTTCTACCCCTTTTCAAACAGACAAGTAGCAGAAAGCTAATTGTTTCATTCTCCGTACTGTACGGATGTTTTATTTTCTCTTGTTCTTCTGGCTACTTGTTTGCTTGTTTTTAAATATGTTTGAAATAAATTATTAGAAAATACAAATATAAAAAAAAGTGTGCTCAAAACCAAACATTAAAAAAAATCTCACTGCCCCTGTCAAGCTTTCCCTTACAGGTTCAACCAAACTATCTTAGCAATGAACGGCTAGCAAGGTAAAGCTATTCTAGTTATTATCCTGTTTTTACAGCTAAGTAATTTTCTTCTTGGAGGTTTTTTTTTTGCTAGAATATCACTTAACTTACTGTTTATCACTGAAACCTTTACTTCACGTCAACAGGAAGTGTCAGCTATCACTTTCAGCTCTAGGGGCTCAGTCATTTTTAATTGACTCCTGTGTGTGTGAGGAAATGAGAGCTTTACATTCCTCTGCGTGCATGTGTGTGTGTGTGTGTGTGTTTGTGCGTGTGGCCGGCCATATATTTGCTACAGTGTGAGGATTATTTATCCAACAAATACTGTGCCGTGAGGACCAACTGCTCATTATGGGGCTCAAAGCCCGGGCTGTAAGAAGATGCACTGTTTTTGGGGTTAAGGGTCAGGGGTCAGTTTTAGGACTAAGGTCTGAATTGAGTTTAGTTTAGGGTTAGGCTTAGGCATGTCGTGGTAATAGTTAGGTTTAGGGTAAGTGTCAGTGTTGGGCTATATAAATGAATGAAAAATGAATGTGTCAATGCAAAGTCCCAGTACAGATAGAAAGACGTGTGTGTGAGTGTGTGTGTATGTTTGTGTTTATCCTTGATTCTAAATGTGTATAATTTGTGTCTCCATTGTAACAGCTGGGACCTGTACACTGCAGGTAGGGAAGGGGCCCTCATCAGATTACAGTCTCTGACTTTAGTTTATATCCAGAGAAGGGAACTTTTCAATCCTTCTTCAGCTGTTCAATGATGTCACAACTTCTTATGCTTCACAGAATAGTGCTTTAGATATATTTTAGTTAACTGCCTGGGTATTCAGTGACTGTATTCTGGCCAAAGAGTTAGACGTCAACCTAGCTTATTTGAAATTCTGCAGGAATGAAGAACCAGCGCTCCCTCCAGCGTCCTCACGGAGAAGACGGCTCCAAACGCGCTGCCCTGGAACTACAGCTGCTTTGCTCCTCTAACCGCCGCTGCTGCCATTAACAACGAGGATGCTCCCTGGACGCTAGCAGTGCAGCTAACACAACTGGTTTTCGCCAGTGGGCTGCAAAGGCTCTCCCTGTACCCCATCATGAATTAGTGTTCATGTTTTTGGCTGTATTTACCCAGAATGCACTGCGCTATGGCCTGCTTCCTGCTTTTGAAGCAGTCTACAGTCCACTTAGTGTTCACATATCCATCGGAACCAGCCCAGAGTTCACTTCAACCACAACTAGACCTTGGTTTGTCGGCAGACCAGTTTGCTTTCACACCTCCCCAATCAAAGCGGACTTTCTAGACCAACAAACTAGAGTTAGATTACAGTGGACTGAACAGAGCTGGTGGGAATGCAACATAAGTAGACTAAGGCTCTTGCTCAGGGCTGACTGTTTCATCTCTTCGCAACATTTCTCTTGGGTATCTATGGGTATCTAAGATAATATAAGGATATTTAAGTCTCTATACAGGTAAAATATTCTGTAACACTTTATTTGTCGGGGTGTGCATAAGACTGACATGACACTGTCATAATGGAATGTTTGTGACTGTTGTCATGACGTGTCAATCGATACGTGATGACACTTTTAATGCTTTAAAGTTGCATTAAAATCCATTAAAGTTGTCAACTTTGCATCATGTCAGTTGTAAACATTCATGAAAACTCTTTCATGTTTGTGACAGTGTCATGTCAGTCTTACGTACACCCCATCATATAAGGTGTTACCAAATATTATTTATCAAAAGCAGAATTACTTGCTGTACTAAATGTGTGGTGGGTTTATTGAAATGCACCGGCAGCTTGGTGTACAATTATAAAACTAAAGAGCGTTAAAGATCCAGATTTCTGAATGTAGCAGTAATACCCAGAGGAGCTGACAGAGGTTTGGACTCTGCAGACAGTGAACTCCAAAGGTCTGAACGAGGAGTTGATACTTCTGGTGATTCTGTTTTTGGTTTCTTTTTTATCCGTCGTATGAATTTGTTGACTTAGAGATGGAATGTATATTGTTTTCACTGATTGAAACGTTGCCTGTAATGCTCCACACAAACGTTTCCTTTGGGGCTGGCAGATCTGCAGACATAGAAGATAACTGCATGATTTATGAGGACAGCAGAGCTTTGAAGATGTAGAGCCTGTGATGTGATCTATCAGCCTGATTTACACTCAGTAATCTAAAATCATAAAATCATGGAACATCATTTATTAAATCTTCACGTTTTTATTGCTATAACTCAACTTCCTTTCGTTTTCTTCTTTATCTGCTTGACAAGCATGAAACTCTTAAATGCATGATTTATTAACCTAAATTTTCTTGTAACTTTAGACTTTGAGTGAGGTAACTTTAACAGAGGATCCTTTGAACAGGCGACATCTTGTCTCTTCAAATCATTTCTACTGTTATCATTGTCCATCCTGTGTGTTATGGGGGTTCATATAACAAGCAGAAACAGACAGGGGGAGCTAATCTTATCTGCTGCAGGAAACACATTTAGAAGCCTTGAACCAACCAACTGGACAGGAAACCGGTTTCTAATCTGAGCTAAAGGAAGGAAAAACTAGTGGCCTGAAAACGAGGCAGAAAGGAGGTTCCCTTATGAGAAGCTAAAGTTGGGTGTTTCTGTTACTTGTGCTTAAATAACAAACTCTCCTGCACTTTAGGGATGAACAGACTAAATCCATCATAGATTAGTATGTTTGTGTGGATCGCGTGTAATAATTTTGCAGTCTGATACATTTTATCCAGAGTCTGTGCTTTTTAATGTCAAAATAATTTGACTGTCTTCCACAACCTGCAGAATCATTTATGGACTCAGGCAAGTTACGACAGAACATTAAAGCATGTCCAAAGAATCTGTTGCAGTTTAAGATGAAATTATGACTGATGAGTCAACTGTTAACAACATTTATTAAACCTTCAGATGCCATGAAAGCATAAGGAAGATGCTGGAGTGTAATCAGGTGAAATGTTGTGGTTGGTGTGAAGCCTTTGTCCTCAGGAACCTCTCAGTCCGTCTGGTTTTTAATAAATGACCGACGGCTGTAGGAAGACTTAGTGATTCAAATGCCTCCACAACATCACAGAAACTAAGAGCACACTCCCGGTGGGATTAGCTGCTAAATGATTAGTTTCATCACTGGTTTATTTCATTAAAACACACTGACAAAAAATATAATTACAACAAAAATAGCCTCTACTTCTCTTGTTTTCCTGAGTGAGCGCAGGAAGGAAGGACGGAAGGAGAAGATTAGGCACAGAGGAACTTTTTATAAGCCTTTAATGGGAACAAAACGATCTGAGCAAAGCTCCACATAGAGAAAGATAGCAAGTCTAGTGTAAACACCCATTAGTTCAAAGCAACCTGTAATTCCCCAAACATGAACGCACCAGCATGTTAAATGCTCTGAATGGAAACTTGTGCTAGATCAGACTGGTTTTACAACCGTCCTTTATAACATCATCAACAACTCACTCTGATTTTGGTATTTGTGGAGTCCTTATGAAGCTTGTACTTCAAACTACCAACGGACAGACGGACGGACGGCTGATCTAACTCTATTCCACTTCAAACAAAAACAACCCTAAGATTATTCTGCTGCTAGGTATACCTGCTCAGGTACCAGGGCAGTTTGTGGGCCTATCACTAACCCTATCATCCAGATTCATCACACACAGAGTGATATATTCCAAGAGTCTCTCATTCCGGGTCAGTAGGACTGGACAGACGTCCAGAAGACAGTCAGACACACAAGGTCATTGCTGAAGGAGCTGGCTGTTCCCAAAGTTCTGTATCCAAGTATATTAACAGAAAATTGAGTGGCAAGAAGAAGTGTGGCAGGAAACAGGGAGAACCACAGCCTTGAGAGGACTGCCAAGCGAATCCATTCCAGAAGAGCTACCACACAGACGAATACTAGACATGGCCTATAAATGTGGCTTTCTCCGTGTCAAGACATTCCTGAACCACAAACATGTTTTTTGTTTGTTTGTTTTTTTTATAAATCAGCAATATTGGTGCCTGAAAAAATATTTAAAAGTTTATAAGGCTCACCTTCAAACGTGGTGCTCAAAGCAATAATCGACACTGACTTCACTTGATGAGAAAGGGCTTTTTCTTTTTTTTTTACTTCAGCAACTACCAAAACTTAATAACGTTTTCACATTTCCTTAGTGGACCATGCATTGTGAATGGCCTCCTTGTAGAGGCAATCATTCCCCTGTCAGTCTGCTGCTGATGTCACTGTGAACCACAGAGGTAACAGACGCCACACTCACTCTGAAGCTGCAGAACATGGACCTTCTGAGCCACAGCTGCCCACAGGACGGTGGACAATTAACCCAGAATGCAGATTGAATTAAACTAATTTGATTACCGATATCGAATTACATTTTCCAATTCTCAGTTTCAAAGACTTGATTAAGACCAAATGCATGCCTCAGCACGTGAAAGGCTGTATGAAGGCTTGTTAGATGTAGCCTGTTTTTCCTTTTGGAAAATAAATTCAGCAGCTAACATGTAGCGCCACACTGTGGATGTCTTCTGCTCTCCTGTGATCTGTGTAAATGTGTAGGCCTGTCACTAGCAAACTTTGCTGGACAATAAATTGTCCCGGAAGTTATGGCAGTAAACGATACTATTGTTGAGCTGAGAGTGAAATAATACAACGTCATAATAATGCAAGAACACATTCTGAAAGATCAATAAACTTTCAATTCTAAAGAACAACAAACAAAATGAATTATGATGTCTCTGTAAACAAAATTGTGCTTCAAAAAATGGTTTAGTTGAGCCCAAAACACCAGACTGAAGACTTTGGTCATCCAGTTTTTGGTAGAAAGAGAGAAAAGAAAAAAACAAAAAATCATGCAAATGGAAATTTTAATTTATCCTGTGATTAATTTATTTATTGCTTACTGCAACAGGCCTACAAAAATGTTCTCAGGGTGTTGTAGTCTGGGTTCATCATCAGAACTCTTGGTGGTTTTATTTTTTGGGTTTCACCACAGAGTTCTGATTGGGCTCAAGTCCATAAGCATTGTGTGCGACTTTAATTAGAGGCTCAAGCCCCAAGTGGATCCAACATATTAAGATTTTCCTGCTTTTGTTTAAGTAAGAAGTGTATCTTCTCCAGTTTTTAGCTTTTGTTGAACATCTTCCAGCTCCATCTTGTCGTTTGTTGTAAATGCAGGATGAGTCAGGTGCAAATCACCTGGTATGTGATTGATAGGAGCCCATCTCACCGATTCTCGAGCAAAGCAGGGCGGAGCCGCATGCCCAAGCAGTGCACTGCTCTTGTTACGGTCTCGTTGGATTCTTTACTCTTTTTCTCCTCAACTATCTACTCCTCATTACAATGAGTAGATTAACGTGACTTTGCATTGTACATTCTAGTTTGACTTTCTCTGTTGTCAAACTGAAGCCCGGGCTTTCGGTTTGGGCCATAAATCTAAACTCTGTTTCCTATAGCAATGACTTCATGTCTGATTTTGTTTCTATGCTCTAGTTAGTTTTTTACTGCTAGACCTCACACCTGAGTCCTGCTGTTAAAACCACCAGTGTCTGCATTAGGATCCATTCTTCCCGTTCTGGCTGCTGGCCTATTATGTTTGCTTTGGCTGAAGTTCTAATGCTTCAGGCCTTCGTCTGTGGATCTACCTCAACTTCCTGGATTTCCTGCCCTGCACCATCGTCTGTGATTAAAGTTTAGATTGATTTCCATCTACCTGCTTCCTGCCTGTTCTCTGCATCCTCAACATCTTGGAGCAGGACAGAATCTATCAGCTGAGTGCGGCAGAACAGCGAGTTTCATCTGGCCTTCGTCTCTAAAGAGAAGGCCTACCTCCACGATGGGATTGCCGGAGCGGAAGAAATCCCCACAGCTGTGTGTCTTCAAACTGATAGCTTGGTTTGTTAAAACTGAGTGCATTCAATCTGTACTTGAGAAGACTCCTGAGTAAACATCCTGAGGTCTTATTAGACTGGATCAAAGAGACACTCAAAGGAGGCCCTCTGTTTCATCCTTCTGAAGGATGTGCTTTGGTTTCACAGACTATTTGTGAGAAAAACATTCATCTACCAAGTTCAATTGAGCTGTAATTACAACCCCTAAGACAAATCCTTCATACACAAAATCAGGTATTATTTTACGAGATGCTAACCTGTTTATGAAAACTCCTTTAGGATTCAGAGTGCTGTTTCCTTTGACCAGAAAGTGCTAATTATACCCAATAATAGAATAGAATAGAATTCAACTTTATTGTCATTGCACTGTCACAAGTACAAAGCAACGAAATGTTGCCTTGTACTTGCAATAAAACATCAGAGTTCTAGGATTTATGTTGACACACAATGCTTACCACCTACCCATAACCTTAAACCAGAACTTCAACCACAACCAATATTTTAATCTAAGCTGTATCTAAGTCAAGTTACTCAGTGACCTTCTTTGAATCTTAAAGCTGATATTAATATTTATGCTACACTTGTACTATTTTGTGGAGCAAACACTTTCATTTGGTGCCGCTACCTTTATAAAGACAGCAATGAAACTTTCAAGAAGTCACCAAAGATCCAACTAGCACACATTAGCCTAATTTAACTAAATTGGCGCTCATATTTAACAACTTTCCTGCTGATTTGTTCTGGTATTATTTAAAATAAAAATTATATATATATACATATAGGGCTGCATAGTGGCGCAGTTGGTAGCACTGTTGCCTTACAGCAAGAAGGTCCTGGGTCCTGTGCATGTGTGGGTTCTCTCCGGGTACTCCGGCTTCCTCCCACAGTCGAAAACATGCCTGTTAGGTAAATTGGTCTCTCTAAATTCTCCCTAGGTGTGAGTGTGTGTGTGTATGGTTGTTTGTCCTGTTTGTCTCTGTGTTGCCCTGCGACAGACTGGCGACCTGTCCAGGGTGACCCCGCCTCTCGCCCGGAACGTAGCTGGAGAGGCAGCAGCACCTCCCGACCCCTTTAGGGACAAGGGTGTAAGAAAATAGATGGATGGATGAAATTCTTTGATGTCATGTTTGATACATTGACCAGTGTCTGCTTGCGGTAGCTCAATCAAACTGATCAAAGGAGGAGACGACATGAGATGCTAGGACAACGTGAGCAACGTCTCAGCAGGACTCAGACATTACTTCACCATGCCTAATGTAAACGCACCCCTCGGCAGATGGCATGTTTCGCTAAGATAACCTTCTTTCAGATGCAGAAATAAAACAGTCCATGTTACCTCGTGCCGATTTGATACAACTGCTTAGCTCTAACGCTCATCTTGGATATTTTTCCCTTCAGAGGGTCTGCTGAGCAGTAGATAAAGGGCTCAGTGGGGGCTACCACATTTCAGGCTCCTCTCTCCTTGCAAATCAATCCATCATCAGGTTTGAATTCACAAACTTTGTCTGGGAGACGCTGTCTGATAGAGCTCCTAAATAATTCACCATCCACTATCCTTGGCTGATATGTGTAAACTCAGTCTGAGGAGATACGAGAAGGCTGCCCGGCTGTCTGAGAGGGCAGAGTCATGTAGGGCTTTTAGTTCCTCTCCTCTACAGACACGGAAAATACATCCATCTTTGCTGTTCTTCACCTTTGTATTCATTTTTTGTAGAGAACTAATTTTGTCTAATTTAACCCAAGTGCACAGCCAGGCCTGTAGAAATGCTGCTGGTGAAATCAATTAAGTTAAAATATAAAAGTCTGAAGCAGAATTGATTTTTATTTGAAAGGAATAGACTAGGCTTTTGAGAAACGGTTCATTCAAATATTTCTTAAGACTGTGTAGTATGATCTAGAAACACTTGATCTTTTTTTCCCCTTAATTAGCTGTCGTACCTAAGTAAAGCGCAGTATAATTATGTACATTTAAATTGATGAAAATGTCTCCTGGAAATTACATTTACATACAAAAGCGGCAAAAAAAATCCTAAGTTATATTTTTTAGACACTTATTTAAAAAAAAATTGCAATATTTGGCAACTTATTTTTTCCCCCCAAAAAATTCAATTTGAAATATAAAACTAAATCCTTCCTCTCTGTTATATTTAATTAATGCCTAGCATATGAACTAAAAGGAAACTGTCCAGGGTAAATTGCTCAGGATAAACTAGTAATTAGTATAGTTTTTAAGTTTGAAGCGGTGAGTTATTTCAGTGCATCAAATTAAGTATTTTTCCATTTATTGCACAACAAAATATCTGATAGTTGAACTTTTTGTTCCATTATGACACTTTCTACCTTGGAAGTTTTCTTGTGAAAGAGCTGCTCAGAGAAGCCCCGATAGTTTGAGCCAGATTTGGAGATTCAGATAATTAAAAGCAATCACACACACACACACACACACCTACACACGCACGCGCACAACAAACACACAAAGCCCGAAAATTAGTTTTTAAATCCTTTTCATAGATTATCTCTGGGTGTGTAGAGATTTGCAAAGCTCCCATTTCTTTGTTCAAAAACAAAAACACATTAATCCTGATTTAAATACAGGTCAGATTTTTAATTGGTAACTTTATGTCTCTTAGAAATTTGTTACCGTCTTTTCTTATATGAATGCATTCTTGCTTGTGCTCCAAATAATAACTTCGATATGTGGAAATGTATTTTCCTTAGCATACCTGAGCATTTTTTTAAATAAATATCTTCTCTTTGTCACTATTTCCTATTGATTTCTCCATACCAATCAATGCATAAACACTCAGTAAGTACTGAGGTTGTTTACTTAAACATGTTGCCATTCACAGAAACATCTGTTTACAGGTCTAACACGGCAGGAATATTCAATTAACTTTAACTTATTCATGCAGAGACAGACTGTTTCACCCCAACCCCCCTCCCACCAGACAGCTGTTTGACAGGCTACAGAGAGTCGACTAGCTGCTTTGAGCACACACACTTCTGACCACAAGACACAAAAAGAAGTGCCACTCAAAACCCACACGCAGGTTTCGGTTTTACACCGAGGTCCCTCTGCTACCAGAACCCACTGGTGCGCACCATCTCTGGGAGCAGGCTGCTAATTCAGCCTCTGCTGGCTCTAAACAGCAGAAAGCGCTGCGAGGATCGCATCCGGCTGCGCTGATGGAAAATTCCCAGAGTGCTCTGCAACGGGAAAAGACAGGAAAAGGTCAGAGTCGGCATTCGTCTTTTCACCAGACTCTTTTGCTCCCAGCATCACCTTTTCCTGCTTCTATTCCTGTGTGTCCTTGGCTGGGTTTTTTTTTCCCCCCTCCCTGTCTCTCAGGGGTAAATAAAATGAATTCTGCCACATGCTGAAGCTCAGCACTGACGGCATTCGGTCTTCTGCACCTGTCACTGAAAATGAACCATGGCTACACAAAGTTCCTGCAAATAATTATAAGCGCTGTGTTTGCATAAAGGCAACTGCTTGCTCTAAATGGAAGCTGCGGATATGCAACATGATTCAGATCAAGCACGTAAAGCGCAAACGGAGGCTGTGGAGAGATTATACCAGCCTGCTTTTGTAAATAGGGGTTTTAATGGCCGAACCAGCGAGGTTAGTGTTCTCCAAACAGGCCATTACTGGAGCTCTGTCTCATTTCCTCAAGTGACAGATGCTCCCTGAGTCATCATCTTATCTCTGGCCGATCCTCTTCACCACATCACCCACTCAGGATTATGACAGTGGCAGAGGGGCTGCTGAGAGGATCGTTTCTCCCACTCACTCTTTTGTTTTATCTCCAATATCCATCGCGCCGGAGGGCCCTCTGAGGAATACTGGCAAACAAAAACAATCAACAGCCATTTACGGCGACGACATGTGCAACAAGGTATCATTACGGCATTCCCAAACAATATGCACCTATAGATCTTTTGAAGCAGTTTGGGTCCTGTGAGAGGATTTGAGATAATACTAAAGTTCTGCAGAGACAGATTAGACGGTAAATAGCTAATTTTATCTTTTTTTTAGCAACATTGAAAACTTTTAAGCACAAATAAGTACTGTTGTGCACTGGAGGAACAATAATAATAATTTTATATTATTCCAATAGATTCTAGTTTCATTTTTTTATCAGAAACAAAATGCTTCGTTAAATGAAAAATTTTCAATCCAACCTTGCCAGGGGTTTGAGTAATTTTGCATCCCAAGCTAAGAAGTATTAAAATTTTACTCAAAAACTGAATTTGAGACAAGACTAAAGAATGAGCTGAGGAAAGTTTTTCCTGTAATTCCTCTGAAATTATTCAACACATTAAATTGTACAGCCAAATGTAATGATTTTATATTTAATACCAGCTTAAAGGTTATTATTTTCAAGAGGTACTGAAAAACAAGCCCATTCAGAATGCAGCGTTCAGCATACAGAATAGGACTGTACATAAGTAAAGGCTATGTTTGCTCACACTGTGACAAAAAACAAATCTGGATTTTTTTATTTATTATTTAGCAACAACAAAGCAAAGTGAGTAAGGATGGAGCGTGAATGAGAAAAGCAGAAATACAAATAAATGGCAGTAGTTTTTTGCAACTTTGGTTATATTAAATACAGAACGAGAAGCAAAATGATGTGAATAAAATGAGACCAGATTACAGCGAAATGACACCATTAACGGTCATGAACCATTTTACATGCAAGAGCCAAGTAAACAGCGCAATAAACTGTGTTCACATCACGTAATAAGGCATTTACTCAACTGAAGGTGTGGCTACTAACAATAAACTGAGATATTAAAGTTGCTTATGGAGCATTTAAAGTGATTGGTTGGGTTTAAATTTCAGCTTTGTTGGTGTTTCAACAAAGGACAGGAAAGAGTCAAAGATGTAAGACGGTTGGCAGGAAGCCCACACACGGATTGAGTTTTTCATCCACTCCTCTTTGTTCTAAGGCCTATTTGGGGGATGCTAAATGTGTGACGGGAGAGGGTAATTTTCCAAAGACCCCCCACAAACACACACACTCTCCTCCTCCCATGTCTTCACCAGCAAGTCTCCCCAGATGACCCAATCGTATCCATTCATCCCTTTAGCCCCTTTCATCAATAAACCTTTCAACTTATATCACTGTGAAATGTCTAATGTGCAGAGAGTTTTCCTCTGATCGGTTTCAGTGCTTTCCAGAAACGAAGGTTGATCTATGCATCCCAGAGAGTCGTCTGGTCAAAATAAAACACTCAAAGTAGGACAGAAATGATAATTGTAGGCCTTTTATTCATCTGGGAAATGTGTTGTTCTGCTGACCCAGTTCAGAGCTGCAGACTCCTAATGATTCATCCTAACTGCTTCAATTTCTAACACATAAATGAAGAGCAGAAACCTCACCTTAAGGCCTTGATGTCTTTGGTTTTACTGTGGTTTTATTGATAGAAAATGATTCCCGGTAGCATATAAATCTTGCTTTATAACTGTTGTAAAACATGCTCTGATTACTAATTCTGTAAACAATTATAAGAACGGACTGATTGCTGGACTGTCACATTTAGAAAGTTGTGTAACATTTTCCTTTCAGTTCAGAATTATGTTCCATAAGATAACATCAAAATAATAAACACTGAAGTCTGTGGTTGTAACCTGGCTAAAAAGGGGAAAAAAGTGCATGTTGGCAATTAGTGCAGGCTTCTACAGTGTTTTCTAATACCAACATTACTGAGGAAATGATTAATATTTCATAGTGAACCACAGCCACAAAAACCTTTCTGGATATGTTGCATTGAATGTGATTTTAAAGAATCATTTGCAGAAATGTATGAATGAATGATAAAATAGACAACATTGTTGTCTGTGTGGAAAAGGCGACAGAGGAGCGTGTGTGTGCATGTGGGCGTGTGTGTGCGTGCATGTACTTGTTTAGCTAATCTGGCATATTTACTGAAAAAGTTATCTGAAAATCAGGTGTTAGGTTTTGAGATATGTTGTGTAAAATGAATGGAATTCATACAAAGTCGTAATATGGATGGAAATACAAACTCACGTGTGTGTGGATGCATGTTCTTGTATGTACTAGATATAGAGGATCATTGTAACTATTTTCACCTGAAAAGGACGGTCATTTTTTGGAAAGAGAGGACGTTTTCCTGGTCCTTACTTTTTTCAGTTGGGATGGGCTCCTAAACTAGTTAGGTTTAGAGTTATGATGTGAATTAAGTTAATAGGTTAATAGAAGTAGTAATGGTTAGGAGTAGGGAAAATGTCAGCAACTAAAATGAATGGAAGTCAAAACAAAGTCCTCAGCAGGATGTGTGTGTGTGTCTGCGTGTGTGTGTTTAATACCTTGGAGTGAGCAGCAGATGGCTTTGTGTTGGGCGTAGCAGCTGCTGCCGCTGCCCCTCTCTCTATTCTTTTCTGTGTCCGGCCCCCACACACACACACAAACACGCAAACAGCTCCTGAAATGTACACAGCAGTCACCTGACGTAACTGGACGCCGATCCGCTTCATTATTTATCAGCTCGCTGACATGAACGGCCCTGATAAGTCTCAAACAGAGCTTCATCCATTCCCCAGAAAAAGCATGAACGTGCACGTTGTGACATCGTTTCTAAATTACGAGGGCAAAAACGCTCAGAGTGCTGGAATAACAGGAACTAAGCTTTTAACCGCTTTCCCCCCTTCATCCATTCATCTTTGTCTCCCCCTTCTTAGTCTTTAACTCCCTCCTTCACCTCTCCGCCTAGATGCAACTTCAAAGCAGCTGTGGAGTCAGTTGGATAGAGGAAGAGGGTCCTTTGGGGAACCTATCGCAAACACACTCGCACACGCGCATGCAGTACACACACTCAGAGCCCAAAGATTGCTAACAAGCAGTCAAACCGTGCCCTTTGAGGAGTAACTGTGTGAACGCTTCAAAAGGGCTCGACTCGAAAATGAGCGCAGCCTCTTTTCTTGACTGCATTGACTTCAACAATGCGGTTTCATGTGCTCTTCACAGCACACACACACCAAAACACACATCCCCGTGCCCACACAGATGATCACTTGACAGAACATCAGTCTACTGCCAAAAGAAAGCAGATACAGAAGTAAAAGCAAGACTAATGTTAGGTTTTCCACTAAAACTTCAGCGGGTGGTTATTATTTAACGTTTATCAGTGTGAAAAGTTGTTTTAAAAAAAGAGAAAAGGTGGTATAAATTATTCAAATCACAGCTTGTTTTAAATTTAGTGTCTTTTTTTTTTCCTGCCTCTTGATGAGGATGTATCTGGGGCGGAGATGTCTTTGATCAGGAGATGAAGCAGACGCTCTCTTGATCTTCCATCTCGGCTTAAATACTCCTCACAGTCGGGTAGCTGACCCGAAACCTAAAGTTCTGTCCTGAAAAGTACTGAGAGAAAAACTCAATTAACCCTAAATTGACTGGTGTGGCCTCCAAGAGACGCTGGAGAAAGCGATGTTTTATGAAAGGCCAAAAATAATACAGGATTATGATGGGTCAGGTGAGAGAACAGTAAAGGTAAATATAGAGACATAAAGAAGAAAAACCTGTACCAATCAACTAGTTTGACAAATCTGATTTTCCAATGGCAGAATTAGTAGCTTTATATTTATTTTAAAAATTAAGGAATTACAAGACAATACAGTCTAAAAGTAGAGATTTTTAGTCAGCCTAATGTCACCAATAAAGTAAATGTATTGAATATTATCTATCTCTGCATTTCTGTGCAACCCTGCATGCATAGCAACTTGCTTTTAGCTGACTATTTAGTTGGACTGTCAGCTCAGGTAGCCAGCCTGCAGTAATCTGCTTAATTTACATGCAGCTTGTAGTTTATTAACTGTAGCTTTTAAACAGTTTCCTTCAACTGTCTGCCTTGAAAAAGGCCCAAATACCTCTATCTGGTACTCAAAGAAGTGCAGCAAAGCACACTCTGTAGGTTGATGCCTTCATAAAACAAAAACAGTGGGAGTATTTAGTTTGAAATTTTTGTATTTGATCAGCTGATTGATGATCGGTACCCAAACTTTCCTCTGCTCGCCTGATTGGTGCATCTCTACAAAACCCCTCCCAGTCAAAAAAGCTTATATAAAAAATGAATTCGCCCAGCAGGAAAGCCTCCTTCTAGCTTAATACAAGGTAATGCGGGTCAGCAAAGCCGTTGGGATATGTCTGAGTGCATTGCTGCCAAGAGTATAATGACTTACGCGGAGCAGTCCCCGGACGGCTCCTTTCCTTTGACAGTAAAAGCTTTAATTCTGAGCCTACATTTCATTTGCTGCTTCTGTCTGAAATTGCACTGCCTCTTCGATGCCAATCACAGTAATGTGCACTTCAGCTCGGTTGTCTGGGTCTGTTATGCCTTGACCCGGCTGCTCACCCGCCAGTGATGTCAGATGAGAAAGCTTTTGGCGAGCATCAATAATGTCTCCCACTCGGAAAGCAGAAAAAGCTCTAATGTGTATTATTTTATGATCATTTATTACAGTCCGCAGTGGACGTTTTAGTGTTTGCATCATGAATTGAGCAGCACAATCCTTTCATTGGACCGTGTACGTGCTAATGCGGTTTCCAGTACAAAAATCCTGCTTCCACATCACAGGTTCTTTAAATTTGCCCAATGGCTGATTTTAGTTCCCGTTTCCCTGCCGGCATGGATTTAAAGGTTTTGTTCTACGTGGTGTGCACGAGGCATCCCATCAGGCACTGTTGTGATGACGTTTAGCCTCGCTTCACGATATAAACTATCAACACTGTCGGCCTGGCCAAATAACACTTCCCAGGAGGAAGAGGAGAAAACAGAAAGGTGTTCATTTGAAGCCAGGATATATTGTTTTTCAGTAAACTCACAGCCGATGCTCCGATGTAGCTATTTAAATCTAATTATTAGGGTTACAAAGTAACAAAATACTGTTTGGGTTTTTAAGTTGTGCATTTCAACTGTCCTATTTTTAGAGTGGGTTGGTTATACAGGGAGTATTTTTAGAATTTTAGAAAAAAAAATTGGATTATCTGAACAAGTTTGGAATTATTGTGGATTTTCTCTAATTCACAAAACATCAAATGTATACATACAATACTAAATGTAGTATTATAATTTGGCATTCCCAAATCTCATAAAGATCTTATCCTCAACTCCAATGTCTCTCTGCGCGACTTTCTAATCATATGGAAATACTTAAGATTTAAAAAGCAGTGGCAAAGCAAATGAGGTGGATTAGCTTGTGCTCGACAACAACTGATGGTGTCGTCCAAAATGTTGATAAAAGTAGGTTCGTATATTTTAGTTTTTTTTAACAAACTCATTTGCTATCTGTAAATGAATTAGTCTCTCGTTTTGCTTCTGTTCCTTCTAATCTCACACAAATCAACATATTTAGAGTACAGGTCCTCTTATGTCGTCACTGCTGCAAATAATCTGTATCACCTAACTGTCAAGAGCTTGAACAAACCATTAGCATATAAAAAGACAGCTGCAGTGGGGAGAGAGAGGAAAGAGAGGCTGGTAAAGAGTGGATCTTCTTTTTTTTAATCGCAGGCTGGGGAGTATAGATTTGCTCTGCTAACATGTGAGGTGGGTGTAGATGCTGAAGCACCGAACTAAGAGAGCGAGCTCTACACAGTTGTAGAGTGGCTAATGTTGGCAATCTCCACCAGCGTCGAGGAGATTCACAGACTCGAACTTGGAATATTAGAAATGAGTCATGCTCTCCAGCTCCAGAAACCGGCTCCAACAGACGCCCAGGACGCAGAGAGAGAGAGAGAGAGAGAGTTACCTCACGGTGAAGCAGAACGGAACAAAAACAACGCAAACTCCCACACTGAATCTGAATGCAAGAGAAAAACAAAACAAACAGCACTTGGTGATGCATGTGCTTTCCTGCAACGCTGAGAGAGATGGGGATGAGGAATCGAATACAAACTCCTCAAAGGAACGTAGAAGAGGGTGTGTGATCATGTGTGTCCATGCAGAGGGTGTGGGATAAAAGTGGATGAGATTTATCATTCGTAGAACAGAAGGAGTGGCGTGACAGCAGCAGAGAGATGGTGGCGGGGGCGGAGGGGAGTTCCTTATAGAAAACGCTTCGGTAAGCTCCGATGAAAGGAGAAAGGAGGTCAGCTTTCACTGAGAAGTTTCCTTTTGAAGTTTCAGATGAGAAAACATAACACAAACATTAAAAATACTTCAGACCAAATATTTATGAAAGAACAGATTCATTAGGGTTCTCCCTGAGGATTACTGATCCACTCTGCTGAAAGGTAATTAAAGCGAGGT
Source organism: Alfaro cultratus (assembly GCA_903066825.1). Lineage (NCBI taxonomy): Eukaryota > Metazoa > Chordata > Actinopteri > Cyprinodontiformes > Poeciliidae > Alfaro > Alfaro cultratus. The sequence goes on from CAEFZX010015141.1 coordinate 77,763, forward strand.
TTACGGAAAGGAGATCAGGGTGGAATCTGTAAATTGGCCACAGATGATTATTTGTTTAAGTCTTCACCACTTGTAAATCTCAAATTATGCAGCGTTAATGGCATAGACTTAGACTTAATTTATTGTCATGGCACAAAAACACAACAGTGAATTTGGAAACCAAATGTTGTTGCTTGGCTACCGGAGTAGACAGAAGAAATACTGAAAAACTATAAGTGTGACTATAAATACATATATACCAGTGTTACTGGTGCAGGTAAATAAATAATAAAAAGATAGGATAAAAAATGCACAAATAATAATACAGCTCTGGAAAAATAAAGAGACCACTGCAAAATGATCAGTTTCTCTGATTTTACCTTTCATTGGTATGTGTTTGAGTAAAATTAACTTTGTTCTTTTATTCTATGAACTACTGACAAGATGTCTCCAAAATTCAAAGCAAAAATTTATTATTCATTTGCAGAAAATGAGAAATAGTCAAAATCACATAAAAGATGCAGTGCTTTCAGACCTCAAATGAAGCAAATTAAACAAGTTGATATTTATTTAGAAAGAACAACACTAATGTTTTAACTCAGGAAGAATTCAGAAATCAATATTTGGTGGATTAAACACGAGGTTTTCAATCCAGTGGTCTCTCATTTTTTATCCAGAGCTGTATATTGCTAAATATATATATAAAAGGCAAAAATTAAAACAATATTGAACTGGTAAGACAGTCAGTAAAAATATTTAATTTATCATTTAATTTTTGCCTCTTTAAATTTTAATTTGAAAGTAAATGTTTGCCAAGACCCACTTGTCTATGAATAAGGTAAACATTTGAAATTTCTTTCTTCCTTTTTATTTGTAAGATTTTTCCTTTGCATCACCCTGAACACCCCCCCTGCCCCGCCCCCTTGAAAAAAAAATTAATTGGCAGCGTAAGGCTATGTAAAGGCTAACTGCTAGGTGGTAAAAAAAAAAAAAACACTGGAAACTGAGCTGGAGGTTCGCTTTCCAGAAAGACAATCACCCAAAACATTCAACCAGATCAAAGCATTTTCATGTCTTAAAATGGCCCAGTCAAAGTCCAGACATCTCATGAGAATCTGTAAGCATACTTGAAAACTGGTGTTCTGTGTGTCTACTGTGTTGTTCTGTTGGATAAAATCCCAATAAAATATACTGCTAACATGTTAGGTGGGTGTAAATCCCAGCGAAATATATTGTGTTGTTACAGAATGTGAAAAGTTTATGAATGCTTTTGCTGTAAATGGAATATCTGAGTCATACGGAATGCATTTCTTGGAAGCTAATGTAAAAAAAATCCATCCAATCTCATTCACCACTTTTGAATATTTCAAACCTCTATGTAACACATATTGGAGGTAAGCCTCATTATTTGAGTAAAAATCCAGGTTTAAACCTACCGGATTTTCTGCTTAATCCTTTGAACAAGAGCCTCAACTGCAAATCATAAAGTAATTTTGGAGGCTGACTTTCCTGCAGCTTTAAAATCAAACTCTGTTATACAAGACGGCCTTCTTCGAACGAGCCAACACAGACCTGCTGTGCTGCAAAAACCGCAACATTCTTTTCCCCGCAAAGGCACATCGTCTCAGACCTGCGACGTGAGAAAACGTCTGGCGGTTGGGCTTTTAGACTCGGCGGTGATCTTAACATCCTTACTGCGCTCTGCCGCCTGCTCAGATGTGTCCCTGTGTGCTCTCTCTCTTTCTCTCTCTCTCTCTCTCACCCCTCAGGGCTTCGCCCTTCAGGAGAGCTGAAGTAGGAGGAATTAGGACAGGAGGAGGAGCCGTGTGTGTGTGAGATGACGGAGGCAAGGAGGGACGGCGAGGAGCTGCTGGAGAGTGGTGGGGGGTATCACCGCTGATCTGAACGTGGGGCAGATGCTCCCGAAGTCGAGAAGCAGGAAGATGGCATTTCTCTCACACCTCTATGAGCAGCCGCATCCTAATGCCAGCTAATCCCTCTATCAGCCTCTCACCTCACCTGGTCCCATCTCTCCAAAAGCAGCACTGTGACAAAATGGACGGCTGCGTTTAAAGATGCGCTCCACGCTCCGGCTCGGACAGGTGTTCTGTTCAGTGATGGCATAGTTACTTTGAAAAAGTAACTTTAATCGGATTACTGATTACTCCTTGAAAACTTAGTTAGATTACTGACTACTTGATTTGGAAAGTAACTAAGTTACATTAAAAGTAACTTTTTTAGTTACTTTCACCAGCCGCTAACAACACCTGTGAAAATGACATTGATCTTTGCCAAAACTTAATTGTAAGTTATTTTATAATGGTAACATCAACAATGTGTCTCCACTTTTAAGGTTGAACTGAAGAGGAGATTGTTTAATGGTTACAACAGTACAAAAAAAAAAACGTTAGTAATTTGTGTGTGTTTTTGTGTGGTCCACTGGAAAACTCTGAGAAGGATTTTAAAACCCCCATCCCTCCCCCCAGCCTCCAGATTGTGCGTTACGGCCCTGCGTTTGGTGTCGGAGCGAAGCGCACAAAGCTCCTCCTGCGGCTCCACAACTCAGATGGCTGCTGCACAGATTAGTGACACTTATCTTAA